>JACEIK010005102.1:0-50264 GCA_018107945.1 Datura stramonium | reverse complement strand
GTAGGAGTAGACCTTGAAGTGAAAAACTGAAAATTGCAGAAAAATTGGAAAAATGTCTCAGGACGGATTATGACTCGTGGCGACATACCACGGGTCATTGTAACGAATCATGGTTGGGGAAAGGCTGGGTGAAAGTGTAAACCACAGGAGATATGAAGAGTCGTTGAGGAAAACAATGAGTCATCATTCGCAGTCATGGGAAGAGGTTGGGTGCATCAGGTGACATACAACGGGAGACCCAACGACCCGTTAGGAGAAGCCACGGGTAGTTGGTTGTGGTCGTTGTTTGAGGATTGAGTTTTCCAGTAGGCTTGACGGGGGGGAAACAACAATCCGTTGTTTGTGGTGACGGGTCGTGGTATGACCCATTATAAGATGAGATGCAAAGGTTCAGAGGACTAACCACGGATGATGTAACGACTCATGGGTTGGAGGCACGAGTCATCATGTCGAACCGTTGTTTGGTTCCAAGAATGGGTCATCAGCAGTTCATTCCACGAGAGACATGACGGGCCATTGGTGGTTCCCACAACCCGTTGGTACCACTCTTGGGTTCCATCCGGCCAATTTTCAGGGCAGGTTCATTAAGGGTATTTTTTACTTTTTCATGATATAAGGCCCTAAACTACATCGTTTTGACTTAGGAAAGCTGGGTTTTTAAGAGAGTGACCTATCCTAAACTCCCATTCATGCATGAAAGGACTTTGATAGGTTATCTAAGGGGATTTCAAGCTTTTCACTTCAATTCCTTCAATTTAGTCCTTGGGCTTCTAAGAAGAGTTAGAATTTGATAAAATTCCATGGGTGGTTCCTTCCGCACCCATGCTCCTACTCTATGCTTTTACTTATAAATTATCAAAAAAAAACTCATGGGGTTTTATATTTGATTTGTATAAAATCAAATGATTTAACTATGGGTCTTGTGATTTTGAAATCTTATCATAATCTACTGATTTTGATCATCTTTTGAGATTTAAATTGATTATAATATTGTTGGTTTCGAATTTCTAATCAATTGAGCTTGTTTATGCATGCACCATGATGAATCGATTTATGATCCATTGATCCATTGGTGTTTTGATAAGCCCAGCATGAATTATGAATTTATTTATGAATTTATTATTTTATCTATTACGAACTTATGAATTTCAAGCTATATGTATGATCTACAAGTACGTATGAATTTTATTAGTCATGAACTATGTTTTTTGCCGACCCACGGACCTCAAGTCATGGCTACTTCATATATGTTCAGGCATGTTTATGATTATCATGATTTAACTAGCCCATGAACTCATGTATGTATTATTATGAGAACTATATATGTTTTGGGAGTAGTATCGAACACCGAGTAGGTTCGGGGCTAAGGTTAAGTCCCCGATCTCATGAACTACATGCCACCATAGGTATGTTGGGACCCTTTCATGTTTGTCCCTGGCCCAAATGGCCCTTTTCATTTGTGATCACACCCTTCATGGTTCCTACCCTTGGAAAGGTACGAACACCCTCCCGACTAGGGTTACAAGTCGGGCTTCATGTGTGTTCATATGGGGTATGTCAATTAAGAGAATCTCCCACTATCCCTCATGATTTATGCATGTTATGATTATGTATGTTGGCTCAAATCATGTTAAGTAAACCTCTTCTATTATGATTACGATAATGTTATATTACGAACGTTTTGAAAACCTTGAGCCATATGATATGTTATTATGATTTATGATACGAGCATGACGTCTTACTCTTATGATGATTTATGAATTTCATATATTTTTTAAAATGTCCGTTTTACTTACCTTGAATACTCAGTACATTCCACGTACTGACTGCACACTTTCTATGTTGTATCGTCATATGATACAGGTCCCGGTTCTCAAGCTCATCCTCCTCTGTAGTGCTTTTGAGATCGTTATCAGCTTATTGGTTAGTCCTCATGTTTCGAGGGCCATGTGTTCAAACTATATGCTTTTCTTTCAGTGTCTTTATTGTGCGGTAGTTGGGGAAGTTGTCCCATCAACCTGTCCTTTATGATTAGAGGCTTTTCAGACTATAAGTCGCATTCAACTGTCCTGTATGGAATCATGTATTGTCTTTTCTCTGTTATTATGACACGCATATGTTTTTTTATGATAAGTCGTTCGCTCATGTGAATGAATTAGATGTATGCTCATGCCATGGGTCAACCTGGGATCTCTCGGGGCTCCTTGTTCCGTGTCTATGATCCGGGTGTATTGTTGGGTCGTAACACTTGATCGACTAGATTTCTACGAATTTAATGGTAGAAATTCCAAAATGACAACTTACCAATGCTAAAATATCCAAAAATAATTGAAGGAACTAATAATCAATAAAAGAGAAAGCCTACCAAACAATTCAATGGAAGGCAGCCACCAAAATTGCCGATAACGCCACTAAAACGCAAACTATACGAAGCTTTCAACTTCTTGACACCAAGATTCATGTTGGAAGATATTTTCTAGCCTGATGATACAAAGAAACATATAGAGAGGAGCTAGGGAGAGTTTTCATCGAGAGCCTGCTAGAAAAAAATAAGAAATAACATGAACAGTCCGCCAAACTTGTATATAAACTGCCCACCGCCTCAGAAGCAGACGCTGCCCATCACGCTGTTGGAGGAGCGCGTCACACTACTCAACATGCAGGATGAGGGGTGTGTCACACTGCCCCCCTGCGGACTTCCTCTAACCTTTTTCACTCACTCCTCGATCGCTTATTCGCCCATTCATCCTCCCTGCCTTCACTAAACGTATAACACGTAGCCACAAAACTAGGCTCGTACATCTGAAACCGATCAATGAGACCATTCTAATGCCCTTGGGTGTTACAGCCCAAAGCTCCTATCCTAGCACTAAAAGATTTCTCAATACCTTTTGTACTGGGAAGTGGATGCTAGTGGAACAAGAGTGGGGCCATTCCTAATGCAAAACCATAGGGCAAGAGCTTTTTGCATCCAAGATTTCAGCCTAAAACATTTAGGATAGTCTACATACGAAAAAAATATTGGTTGTGTTGCTACTAGAAATGGAAAAGTGGAGACATTATCTTCAACCAAGTCATTTTATAATCAAGACTGATTATTTCAGCCTTAAATTCCTAAGGGAACAAAGGGTCACTACTGTATTGCAACGCAAAGGGGTTTCTAAGTTAATGAGGCTAAGCTATGAGATCCAATTCAGGAGAGAAAGTGAAAATGTTGTAGCTGATACTATCAAGGAGGTTTGAACCAAGGGAGAAATAGTATGGAATTTCAACTGTTCTACCTAAGTGGACTCGAGCAGTTATGATAGAACTATGGGAGTTGAGGAGCTACAGAAGGTGACCACACAACTATGTAAAGACCCTTAATCTTTGCCTAGCACCAACTTCTCAGAAGCCATTGTGAGAAGGGAAGATAAGGTTTGGATAGGAAGTAGTGGAAAATTGAGAGAAATCTTGATAGAACTGTTGCATTCTACTCCTTGGGGAGGATAATTTGGAATATTAAGAACTCGATAAAGGATAAGGGCAATCTTTTGCTAGCCCAGTTTGTTGAAAGATATCAAGAAATGGGTTAATGCTTGTGATGTTTGTCAAAAGAACAAAGGAGAAAATGTCTCCTAGCCAGTGTTATTACAACCTTTGCCCATTCCATCAAGGGCGTAGAAGCATGTGACCATGGACTTTATCAAAGGATTTCCAAGGTCTCATGACAAAGATACCATTTTGGTGGTTATTGACAGATATATAAAGTATGCTTACTTGTTTACACTAACCCATCCTTTTAATGTAGCTCAGTGGCCACACTCTTCCTAGATAATGTTTGCATATTACATGGAGCGAGAAGTTCTATCCTCTCAGATAGAGATTCTATCTTCACGAGTCTGTTTTGGAAGGAATTGTTCAAGGACTTATAAGTGGAGAAATAACTAAGCATAAATTACCACCCTCAAACAAATGGGGCAATCATAGGGGTTGAATCAATGCGTAGATACTTACCTAATATATATGACAGGGCACAAAACTAAGGGCTAGAGCAAGTGGATTCCAATGGTAGAGTTCTTGGTACAATACTAACTTCAATTCCGTCATTGGAATGACACCCTTTAAGGCTCTCTATGGATATGATCATCCTTTTCCTTCATCTAAGCTTATACAGTAAGTCAAAATTGGAAGCAATGGAGGTTGAATTGAAGAAAATACAACTAATTAACAAGATCCCAAAAGATAATTTGGTTAGGGCTCAAAATCGAATGAAACAATTTGTGGATGGAAAGAGGAGTGACAGGAAATTTGAAGTGGATGAACAAGTTTACCTCAAGTTACAACCATATAGAAAAATATATGTAGCAGTCAGAAGGAATCTGAAGCTTTCAGCCAAATATTTTGGACCCTACGAAGTAATTCATAAGATAGGGCATATGGCGTATGAGTTGAAATTACCTCCAGAATTTAAAATTCACCTCGTATTTCATGTTTCTTAGCTAAAGAAGAAGGCCAAAGATTAACTCTATGAACTCGAATATCATGTTGTTCCTCAGTAGCTCAGTGGTAGAGCGGTCGGCTGTTGTTCATGCTGAGTGAACCAGCATACTACAACGACGATGGCCAAGTCCATGTTGAACCATTAGCCATCCTTTAAAGGAATATGGTGAAGAGGGGTAACAAGTTCGTGACGTAGGACTGATCATACCCAAATTGCACGTCGCAATTGAAGTATAAAGCGGTCGGTGTCAAATATATTAACCCAACTTATGTTGGGGTCGATCCCACAGGGAATAGGGAAGAAATAATATATTGACAATGATTAAACTAACTTGTGGTCAATATTTCGGAAGGGGGCTGCAAATAAAAAAGAAGTAAAATAATTCTAACAATGATTTAGTTATTTTATCAAATTATTGAGGCAAAACTAGAATTGTGTTCCCTATGATTTCATAATGTAATATGCTATTTCATTAGTAATCTATCCTGGTGAATTTTGTGTAAGACTAATGATTAAGTTCATCTAACGGCTTTCGACATACATAGATGAATTTCACCTAAATCCTCTAAGACTTTAGGTGTGTATATTTTTCCCTTGCCATAAGTCTTGATTTAACTATCCTCAGTTAGAGCTCAAGTTAATTAGATGAGGATTAGTAGTCTCAAATTACCAATATTATTCTCTTTTCCTCACTTCAACATCCTTCGTGAGGCAAGTTGAAGATACAGGAAATTGAGTATTAAAACGAAGAGAATAATAATTCACCATTCAAGAATCACTATTTTTATTTTGCCTACTTTCGTAAATCCATCATGGTTCCCACAATCCTAGTTTAAGAGATTTAGCCGCTCATGTCTATGAGAATAAAAATAAAAGATGTAAAAGAAATCATAATGAAATACTAATGAAAATATAAAATTATTTAACAAATTCTCCAAAGTTATGCAAAATCATAAGAACCTGATGAATCTCCAAATATTCAGCTAAGCTAGTTCATAAATATGTAAAGTATGAATTCTGCAACACTTGAATAACTAAACTTGGACTATGTTAGGGTCGCGACCCGAACAAAGGCCCGGATCGCAACACGGGACTTAAAGTTCGGAGAGACTCCAAGTCGACCCATGGAATGAACATATATCTAACTCAATTACTAAAAATGAAGAATCAACATAATAATCTTAGTGGAAGTCTAAAATAAATATAACATCAGAATACACAATTTAAAGCTTAATACATCTTTTTTATCTGAAAAGCCTCTAAACGTGATGAGTTGATGTGAAAAGATCCCAACTAATTCGATAAAGCGAGAAACTAAAAATACATGGAGAAATCTGAATAAGCATGGTCCTTGAGAGATGAGGAATCACCAACAAACGTAAGATGCTATCTCTGAAGACTGTCTATGAACAGGGTTGAGTCTGAGTGTCGGGTCTTGTATCATGAAATGATACAGCATAGAGTATGCAGTCAGTACGTGGAATGTACCGAGTATGGAAGGTAAGTAAAACCGCTTAAATAAGTAAAACCATTCAAAGGCAAGCATAATGTAAAACATAAACAATAAGAATCTGAGAGTAGGGCTTGCATGCATTCTTTATGAAATCATGATCTCATCATAGCATAACATAGCATCATAATTGAATAGATTGACTCAAAGCTGAAATCTGATAGTCATGAGTAAAATCTGAACATTGAGTCAAACCTGCTTTAGAACATATATAGATATATAAATCTCATGAATGATAAACATGCATAACTAAAATCATGAGGAACAATGGGAGACTCGTCTTTTAACCGACATACCACAATAAAGTTTACGTGGTCCCAACTATCATACTCAAGTGGGTAGAGTCGTCCAAAGCCTTGCAAGGGCTAGGAACGATACCATAATATCGATATCAAACTCGTGGTCCAATAGGGCATGGGATAGCTCTCAACGCAGGTCCCGAAGATATGTATATAGGTATAAACCTACGTTGGCGCATAGTTCTAAGGCATAGGGTGATCGACCTTTAGCCTACTTAGTGCTAGACACTACTTCCAAAAATATGCATATGCTCTCCATCATTTTTCAATGAAGCTCAACGTCGTCTACTGATGAAGCTCAATAATCAAATACATCTCAAATCTGAAATCATGCATACGATAAGCTTTAACTCAAATCATACCACAAGATGAAAGATAATTGGGAGTCTTCGCTCCAAAACCATGTGGTAAGCTTAATTCGAAAAATCATAAATCATACTTGAACATGTGGGCATTGCCCAATACTTTCACATGCTTGAAAATACTCAATTCACATCGAAAACATGATTATAAACATGGGTATCTTGAAAACATGCTTTCATCATAATATCTCATCATAATCATCCATCCATCACAAATCTCATCTTTCATGAACTTCTCATCAATGGGCTTTTTAATTCATAAAACTTGAAACATGATTTTAATTGAAAATAATGTAAAACTTTCCCATGATTCATAATTCAATAGTAGAAATATATTAAAATCATACCCATGTAGAAAATTAGGAAATTCATGCCTTGGGTTAAAACCCCATAGATTAGACATAAAAAATTCATGATTTAGAGAGGGATTGGCATGGGTATGAAAAGATTCACCCATTTATAACCCTACATACCTGATTGTAGTTGATTCTTACACTTCCCTGAATGCCCAAGAATATATTGAAGAGAACCTTAAAGGATTTGCCTTGATCACCTCTCTAGACTATCACTCTTGCATGCATGAATGAAAAATGGCCTAAAATAAACTTAACCCTTTTAAAAGACATCATTCATAACTTAAAACAACGTAGCTTAGGTCGTAGGATCTTAGGAATTACGAAAAAGCCCATACTAAATTCGTAGAAAATAACTGTCATTCAGTTCCTATGAGGGACATGAAGACTTGTCTCCTCTGGCCACGACTCGTGGCATGATCCATTGAGTACACTGCTTATCAAGTCATCTAAGCTCGTGAAGGGTGACTTCATGACTCGTTACTGGTGACCACGACTCGTGGTTACCACTCGTCATGTACACTACCTCCATCTGGAATAAACTTTACCATGCTAGTCACGACTCATCCCACGATTCGTGGTGACAGACCACGACTTGTGGGGACCTTTTGATATGCACACTGCCTTCTTCTTTCTCTTTTCTCACTCACCACTCCTCACGATTGACCTAATGAGTCGTGGGGCCTGACCATGACTCGTGGTCGTGTTCGTAGAGAGTCAAATTTCCAAATTCCAAACTCATCTCCTGAGCCTCACCATGATTCACATCAAAACTCGTGGGCTGCTCTCACGGGTCACCTCACGACCCGTTCTGTGACTGATGCCAGTTTATAAACTTTTCTCTGTTTCAACTCCCGGGTCTGATCTTTGGGCTTCCAGGGTATAACAATATCTCTCCCTTGGGACATTCATCCTCGAATGTTGGAAAACATACAAAAATGCAGAGAAATGCAATCACCATATTAAAATATTGATCATTTAAACTGAAAACTAATGGAATGACTATCTCCGACTGAATTCATGAATCATACATACATCCATATACATAAAAGAAACTCGGGCACATGAACTGAACATGAAAACTAAATAGAGTTTTAAGGCAAAATTGATACCTCAAACTAGAACTAAGCCGGTAGAGAATAAATGTGGGTATTTAGCCATCATATCCGCTTCCGCTTCCCACGTAGCTCCCTCAATATGCTGATTCCTCCATAAAACTTTGACTAAAGCAACTTCCTTGTTCCTTAGCCTTCGAACTTGACGATCCAGTATTTCTACGGAACCTCCTCAAAACTAAGGTTGTCTTTCACACCAACACTGTCCACTGGGAAAACTAGAGTTGGATCACCCAAACACTTCTTTAAGAGCGATACATGGAAAATCGGATACACAAAAGCTAATTCTGAGGGTAACTCCAATTCATATGCCACCTTGCCAACCCGTTTCCCAATCAGGTAGGGGCCAACATAACGAGGGTTGAGTTTTCCTTTCTTTCCAAACCGCATCACTCCCTTCATGGGAGATACCTTCAGAAACACCCAATCATCCACCTCAAATTCTAATTCCCTCCTTCTCACATCGGCATAGGACTTTTGGTGACTTTGAGTTGTTTTCAACCTGTCTCGTATGAGCTGAAGCTTCTCCATAGCCTGTTGGACCGATTCTGGTCCTATCATTTTCGTTTCACCAACATCGAACCAACCAATGGGTGATATACATCTCCACCCATAGAGAGCCTCAAACTGAGCCATCTGAATACTGGAATGGTAGCTATTATTGTATGCAAACTCGATAAGAGGCAAATGATCATCCCAACTACCCTTGAAGTCGATCGCGCATGCTCTCAACATGTCCTCGAGAGTCTGAATTGTACGCTCCACTTGACCCTCCATTTACGGGTGAAATGTTGTGTTGAGCTTAACCTGAGTACCTAGTCCTATTTTAAACAACCTCTAAAACTGAGAGGTAAATTGGGTACCTTTGTTTGATATAATGTCACGACCCGAACGTACACCCGGATCATAGACACGGGACAAGGGACCCCGAGAGACCCCGAGTCGACCCATGGCACATGCATATGACTAATCTTATTCAAATAAGCAGAATGATAATCATAAAACATAGTGAAAACGCAATTATGGCATAACATTAGGAAATATTGGACATATACACATCTGAGCACTACATACTTGTCTGAAAGCCTCTAATACATCAGATGGGTTGATGGGACAACCTCCCCAACTAACCCGAAAAATACGAAAACATAAGATAACATAAAAGTCTATCAAACAGCCCTTAAAACATGAGGACTCACCGATAAGCTGAAAGTGTAAGCTGAGATGGACTAAGGATGAAGATGAGCCTGAGATCTGAATCTTGTATCATGAAACGATACAACATAGAAAGTATGCAGTCAGTACGTGGAATGTACCGAGTATGCAAGGTAAGTGAAACGGACATTTTAAAAGTAAAGTAAACTCATAAATAGACATAGGATAAGGACATCATGCTTGCATCAAAATCTTCGTAATAAAATGTAGGGCTCAAGACTTCCAAATCATTCATAATCATTCATTATCATAATTATAAGTAACTTTATCAAAATATAACTTGAGCCAATAGCATAAACATAACAATTCATAATACATGCGGAACAATGGGAGGACTCATCATAATCAACACCATCATGGTAGAGCCTTTCATGATGCCCCAACTATCTCACTCAAGTGGGCAGAGCCAACCCTAGCTTACAAGGCGAGGTTCGTGCATTAGGCATGATATCACATTTAGGGGATTGGTATCAATACAATATATAACATTAGAACCCACGGTGGCACGTGGTTATGAGACACCGGCGTAGTCCTTTGAACATCGGGCTGCTCGGTGCTAGACACGGCTCCCAAAAACATCCATATAGGCTCATACATAAATCAATAACATCATGCATTAAAATTCAATGGCTAAGATATAACATTTATCATTATTGATCCCCTTTAAAACATGTTTAGCCAAGAAGAATAGCCCCTTTTCATCGGCCAACATCATAAATTGGTAAATTGTGTAATTCGCTTCACAAATCATAAATCATTCTTCAACATGTGGGCATTTTCCAATACTTCATCATATTCAATTCTTTCAAAATATAATCATAAACATGGGTAACTTAGAAATCATGCTTCTCCATCATCAATAAACTCAAATTATAGAGTAGTCATCATAAATCAGAACTTTCATCAAATGGGCATTTTAGATTGAAAAGATTGAAACATGATTTTTGAAGAAAATAATATAAAACCATCCCATCATTCATAATTCAATAATTAAAACTCAATTAAATCATACCCATAAAGAGAAATCATATTTTCATGCATTTGAGTAAAACCCCATAGACTTGAATAGGAGGATTCATGATTAAATCAAAATCTGGGCATGGGTAGGGAAGAATTTCACCCATTCTAAAACCCTACATACCTGGGAATGGTTTGACTCAAAGTTCCTTGAATACCCACAAAGAAATTGATGAAAATTTAGGAAGAAGACCTTGAATCTCCCAAAAATCTCTCTAAAGCTCTTGCATGAGAATTGGCATGCATAAAGGACTTAACTCATCTTATCTCACTCAGATAAATATCCAAAGAGATGTAATTTTGGCCTTAGGAACTTAAGAATTACGAAAACACCCTTATTAAAACGCAAGAAATTTCTGGTCACCGGTCCCCACGAGGGACCTAACGGGTCGTTGCCATAGGGAACGACTCGTAGCCATGGTCCGTTGAGTCCACTATCCAAAACATCTAAGGGAAACCCACAGATGACTCACGAGTCATGAGGTCAGACACGACTCGTGGTCACCTTCTGTGGCTACACTGCCCCTCCCAACTTTCCAAACCTCCAGGGTTGACCACGGGTGACCTCACGAGTCGTGAGGTCTGACCACGAATCGTGGTCAGGCCCGTGGCCTCCTCACTCAGGCCTTGCCAAACCATGCTGACCACGAGTCACCTCACGACTCATGGTCACTCCGCACGATCAACCTCACGGGTCGTTTTGTGACCTGGTGCAAATTTTTAGTTTTTCTCCGTTTTTACTTTCCCGTCTAATCCTTGGGTTCCCGGGGTATAACATATAATGGAGAAATGCACTCCATGCAATCGAACTAGCTCCAGGATATATAGTTTGGCATAGTCCTCCACCAAATCTGTGGTTTTAACCGATAGAAAATGAGCGGCCTTGGTCAACCTGTCTACCATAACCCAAATGGAGTCATATTGTCGACAAGTATAAGGTAAACCTATGATGAAGTCCATATTGATTTATTTCCACTTCCAAGTAGGAATATTGATATCCTGAAGCACGCCTCCCAGTCTCTTATGCTCAACCTTTACTTACTAACAGTTCGGACACTTAGCTACAAATCTGCTATGTCCTTCTTCATGCCATTCTACCAATAGACCACCCATAAGTCACGGTACATCTTGGTAGCACCTGGATGAATAGAATACTTTGATCCATGAGCCTCGTGCAACATGTGGTTCCTCAAATCATCAACATCCGGAACACATAAGCGACCCTGGTACCGAAGCACACCATCTCCCCCTTTGGAGAAGACCTCTACCTTCTGATTTTGAATCACTTCCTTTAACTTTACCAAAATAGGGTCCTCATCTTGTCTAGCCTTTATATCAGTCACCAATGATGATTCTGATCCGTTTTGAACAATAACACCGCCATCGGTTGAGTCAACCGACCTAACTCCCAACCTTGTGAGTCGATGCACATCCTTCACCAGCTCTTTATTTCCATCACTCACATGAGACACACTCTCCATAGAGAGTCTACTAAGTGTGTTTGTTACTACATTAGCCTTACCCGAATGGTAAAAGACACTCATATCATAGTCTTTGAGTAGCTCCAACCACCTCATTTGCCGAAGATTGAGATCCTTCTCAGTAAACATATATTGTAAACTCTTGTGGTCCGTAAACATATCCACATGAACCCCGTACAAATAATGTCGCCATATCTTCTATGTGAATACCACCGCAGCCAATTCAAGATCATGGGTCAGGTGATTCTTCTTATGAATCTTCAGCTGTCTAGAGGCATATGCTATAAATTTTCCATGCTGCATCAACACATACTCAAGTCCGATCCTTGAAGCATCACAATACACCACGAACCCATCAGTACACTCCGGTAGAGTTAACACTGGTGCTAAAGTGAGTTGAGTCTTCAACTCTTGGAAGTTCTACTCACAAGCCTCCGACCATTAAAATTTCACCTTCTTTTGGGTCAATTTGGTCAAAGGTGCTGCAATCGATGAGAAACCTTCAATGAATCTTTGAAAGTAGCCGGATAAACCCAAAAAGCTCCGAATATCTGAAGGATTCACCGGTTTGGGACAATTCTTCACCACTTCTATTTTCTGAGAGTCCACCTTTATACCCTCACTTGATACCACATGGCCTAAAAACGCCACTAAGATCAACCAAAACTCACACTTGCTTAATTTAGCATATAATTGGAGATCCTTGAGAATTTGAAGCACTATTCTCAAATGAGTGACATGCTCCTCCTCGCTCCGAGAGTATATCAGGATGTCATCGATAAACACAATCATGAACATATCCAGGTATGGCTTGAACACCCTATTCATCAAGTCCATAAAAACTGCAGGAGCATTCGTTAGTCCAAAATACATAACTATGAACTCATAATGACCATACTGCATCTTGAAGGCTGTCTTCAAGATGTCTCTCTCCCGAACTCTGAGCTGATGGTACCCGAATCTGAGATCTATCTTTGAGAAACACTTGGCACCTTGAAGATGGTCGAACAAATCATCAATACCTGGGTAGAGGATACCTGTTCTTGACGGTGAACTTGTTCAATTGTCGATAATCAATACACATATGAAGAGAACCATCTTTCTTTCGAACAAAGAGAACTAGTGCACACCATGGAGACTTGCTCAGTCTAATGAAACCCTTATCTAATAGGTCCTTCAACTGTTCATTAAACTACTTTAGCTTAGATTGAGCCATTCTATAAGGAGAAATAGATATAGGTTGCGTATCTAGAAGAAGGTCAATACCAAAATCAATCTCCCGCTCGGGAGGGATTCCTGATAAATCATCTGGGAAGACTTCTGGATACTCACATACTACTGGGATAGACTAGATAGTCGGGGTCTCGGACTCAACATCCTTAACCCTAACTAGATGGTACACACAACCTTTGGAGATTATCTTTCCGTCCTTAAGGTAGGAAATAAATCGACCTACAGGCACAGCTGAACTACCCTTCCACTCTAAGACTAGCTCTCCTGGAAACCTGAACTCTACTGCTCGAGTTCTACAATGAACTGAGGCATAACATGCAAATAGTCAATCCATGCCGAGGATAACATCAAAATCGATCATGGCTAACTCTATCAAATCTTGCAGAGGTGACTTTCTGAAGGACTGAGACCGGGCAACCTCTATACACCCATCTAGCTATCATTGAATAACCAACTGGAGTAGAAAATGAGAAGGGTTCTGACAAGACTTCGGGACTGACTCCGAAGCTACTGGCCACATAAGGTGTCACAAAAGATAAGGTAGCCCCCGGATCTAACAAAGCATATACATCAATATGGAAAACTTATAACATACCGATGACTACATCCGAGGAGACCTCCTGCTCCTGGCGGGATGCTAAGGCATAGAATCTATTTTGGCGCTGACCGCCACCTATGTTGGTAGATGTCCCCTGATGTGTTGAGCGTGTGGGAGGGGCTTATAAACTAGAAGTTGGGACTCAGCCCCCATCATGGTCCTATCTCGCTATCGGGCAATCTCGGAGCATGTGTCCGGGCTTCTCACACCCAAAACAAGCACATGTACCTGCCAAGCACTGGCTCGTGTGTCCCCGACCACATTTGCGACAAGATGGGATACTAGAATGTGTGAGTCTGCTTCTCTGACCCCTCAATCCTGATGCTCGCCCCTTCTGATCATGCCTAGGACTGGATGGCACACTCAACACTGAAGATATTGGGGCTGAAGATCTCAGGTGGGTCTGCTATCAGTGCCCACCCCCTAACCTCGGCTGTAAGAATCTGTGAATATCAATCCTTGCCCTCTTGGCCTCTCTCTCTCTCTCATATCTGCCGCCTCCATCTGCTGGGCATACAATAATATCCAAGGGAAATCCATATCCTGGTGAAGCATAGTGGTCCTACAATCCTTATCTAAATAGTCCGCCACACCATGAATAAATCTGCTCATCCGCGCCCTCTAATCAGCCACTAACTTTGGGGCGTACTTCGATAAGCGAGTGAACTCAAGGGCATACTCCTGCATTGTCATTCTCCCTTGCTTAAGATTCATGAACTCGGCTACCTTCAGCTCCCTCATCTCACAAGGGAAGAACCAATCTAAGAATGCAACAAGGAACTCTTCCCATGTAGA
This sequence comes from Datura stramonium, assembly GCA_018107945.1. Lineage (NCBI taxonomy): Eukaryota > Viridiplantae > Streptophyta > Magnoliopsida > Solanales > Solanaceae > Datura > Datura stramonium. Next base: position 35,803 of record JACEIK010005102.1, on the reverse strand, counting down.
AAATTAGAAAATTCATGCCTTGGGTTAAAACCTCATAGATTAGACATAGGAAATTAATGATTTAGATAGGGATTGGGCATGGGTGTGAAAGGATTCACCCATTCATAACCCTACATACCTAATTGTAGCTGATTCTTACACTTCCTTGAATGCCCAAGAAGATATTGAAGAGAACCTTGAAGGATTTGCCTTGATCACCTCTCTAGACTATCACTCTTGCATGCATGAATGAAAAATGGCCCAAAATGAACTTAACCCTCTTAAAAGACATCATTCATAACTTAAAACGACATAATTTAGGCCTTCGGATCTTAGGAATTACGAAAAATCCCTTACTAAATTCGCAGAAAATAACTGCCGGTCAGTCCCAACGAGGGACATGATGACTCGTCTCCTATGGTCATGACTCGTGGCATGATCCGTCGAGTACACTGCTTATTAAGTCATCTGAGCTTATCACGGGTGACTTCACGACTCGTTACTGGTGACCCTGATTAGTGGTTGATAATGTCCAAAATATATTCTTAAATCAAGAATATACACGATCGTTGTATCAAAACAAGTAACCCAACGAGTGTTGGGGTCCAATCCCACGAGGACTAGGGAGTGATGAATTCAAGTATTGATTGAGAAGTTGATTTTACCTTGCACCATATAGATTCAACATAAAAACAAAGAAATGGGGGGAAAAAAACTTTGTAGAGAATTATACAACTTTATTTAGTGAATTCAAACTAAAAGGATCAACTAAGTTGTAGACAATATCTGTGAAATACTAGAGGTGCGATGTAGATGAAATACTAATTAGATTGGGATGGACCAGGTTAACTTCATAAGTTCAATAAATGTAAATAATCCGCCAAATAGGTAGTCTCAGCTTCCCAGTCTATTGAATACCCCTAACTAGAGTTTTCTCAAACTCTAGCTGCAATTTAACACACCCGAATTGATTTGGATCAGCATGTAAATAATCCGCCAAATAGGTAGTCTCAGCTTCCTGTGTCTATTGAATACCCCTAACTAGAGTTTTCTCAAACTCTAGCTGCAATTTAACACACCTGAATTGATTTGGATCGAAGAATCCTCACTATTCTTAGCTATTAGTTGCTAATTAGGAAGGAGGAAGTAACTTCAGTTATTACTAGCTTAATTTTACAACCTTTCATCCATACCACTACTAGATTCCCTTCCAATACTTAATTATTCTCTCCCGAGCAATAATTAAGCAAGTATAAATAGACTCATATCATCATCAATAGATCTTCATTAATATATTGAAAGGAATCCAATAGATTTACACTTATTATTTCATTGTAGTTAACTCAGTAATATCCACTCCAATTAAGTATTCATCATCACAAATCTCACTTTTAATAAATCAAAAAATAAAAAAACATATTTAAAAAAATTCAAAAACACAATTATCATTTAAAAAATAAAAAATTAAAAAAACTCAAAATTCATAAAAAAAAAAAAACCCCAAAAACAAAAAACAAGAAATTAAATAATACCAAAGAAGAAAAGAGAGCAGATTATTCTTTTACAACTTTCAGTCAAAATCCTTTTTCTCAACTAAAATGGTCTTCAAATTTCAAAAGGAAAGATGAGATGTGATGTGTACTTCGATTTATCTCTCTTATCTTCTTCCTCTCTTCTCCTCCTTTCTACAATGTACTTGTCTTTCTATTTATACCCTGGAAAAGTAGGTACTTTTCCTTCCTTTTCAGCAATGGACAATTTACCTTTAATAGCATCGTTTGGAACTAGAGAAGGCACCGGCGTTCGACGATGAAACTTTCGTGGAACCACGGCTACTTGCTCTTCTTATTCACTCCTTAATAAAGGAACTTCGGCGGTTCACCCGGCATTTTGCCGATGCTAAACCGCAGAACCGCCGGACCTAAATGCCAATTTCAGACTTTTTCTAAGTGTCATTCAGTGATTGAAACTGGCGTCCGCCTACGTGACTTCATGAATCACGGCAGTATCCTTATGACGTTGGCAAAGTGACCTTTATCTTTTTAACCGGTGTTTCGCCACTTCTGTTCTTTTTCTCCATTTTACATCATTTTAGCTCTTTTCTTCAACTTAGGCATCTGCACACAACAAAAGTAAAAAGGGCATAAAATCCCAAATAATCAACTCCGTAACTAAGAAAAAACTCAAACTTTAGAGTCTAATGAGTTGGTAAATTACCAACTCATCAAACCCCAAACTTGAATCATTGCTTGTCCTCAAGTAATGCAATTTTTCAACTATTGAGGAAGAGGTCACATTTCTTCACAATTATACTTCACCGACCATCCGGACTATGACGACCCAAAAATACTCATGCCTACCGAAAAGAGAAGGAAATACCTCAAAAAAGACCAAAACAATGAAGGTGTTTCAAGAAGGCAACAAATTTTATATCAAGTAAAGCTTTTTGAAAGGAATCATTAACCACAAAAGGGAAATTCTCAACCAGTTAACACACATAGCATCTCAAGTTGTAATCACTAAAAATTCATAGTTTTCCTTAGAGTTTGCACCCTTTTGTTCTTATGCCCATATGAACTCTAAATGCTCTTGCATCCCTAAAGGAAATGATGCCACTCACCAAATATATGATCCTATTCTTCTTGACTTTATCATTTGAATGCATACCAGGGATCAAATGAAAAGACACTCACACTCACTCTCCCATAGGCTTGCCTCTGCATGTAATTCACTACTAATGTAGAGAAGACTCTGGTAGAATCATTTAGGACTTGCGGGCTGCGGATGTAAACTTAAGGTCGGGGTAGGATGAATATTTGGATGTAGGACTAGATCCTCCCTAATGCTTTTGTGCCATGCCTACAACAATTGTTCACTCAACCTCCTTTTCTTTTCTCTCTGTTGATTCTTTCATTTCTTTAATAATCCCCCTTATAACCCTCTCTTAGCTTCTACCACTAGCCTTATTACCACAAGAGGGAACACTAATCTACACAATTAGTCTTTTTTTCTTTTGTATTCATCTTTGTGTGCACTTTGACTATAGGTGATATTTCCTTACACTATAATTCTTGTCTTCCCCTTGTTTTGGTATACCCCTAAATCCTAGACTCTGCCTCATTTTTCCCATTTTATTTTCTATTCCTTTCTTTCTTAGGCATTGAGCCTCGTTTCAACACTTATTTTGCCTAGTATTTAGGGAGTAAATAAAATAAAAGAGGTATTAAGAATGATCTTAAGGCTTGTAATGTGGTTGCCAAGGAAAAGTTTCAACGCTCAAAATTGGCTAACAAGGATTAATGATCATGGAGGGCGTATGGTTGAAGTGGCAACCGAGGGCCTAACTCATTTCCTTGGTGCACCACCTGTGGATTTCGCCTTTGAATCACATTTAGGGAAAGTTCTAGACAAGATGTAATGTTCAAGATTAACAAAAATATCCTCGCCACACAAAGCATCACCCTTAAAGGGTCTACAAGAGTCATTGTCCAAAACAAAACATCACATTAGGGACATCAAGCAAGCAAACATCATAAGTCAAGAAAAAATTTACAACGCACGATCAAGATTACTATGCTACGGGGTGTCAACACTTGCTCATTATCTTCATTTTCATGCCCTTGCTTTTACAATTTTCTATTCCAATCACAAGAAAAATTTTAGTTGATGCCTCTAAAAACTTCACAACAACCTCAAAGTGACATGGTGTTTCCTTTAAAATGCTGCCACTCAATCCATCATCGAGAAAAGCCAACCAAGTTCGACAACAAAATTAACTAAAATAAAAGAATGCTCCTTGGCAAAGAACCATGGTATAAAGAAAAACCCTCGGAGTTTTAATTTCTACACTATTATTTACAATGGAGAAAAAGAAATTTGGGGTCATCTCATTCGAAACAATGCAATGCTTAAAATCGGAGACCCCATTGCGTCACTAATTACCACTCACAAAAACAAAAATCAATTCATTCATTCATTCAAATAATGTAACACGCCCAACAAGGGCAATTATCAATCACAATGTTTCAACAAAGGCCTGACTTACTCAAACTTAAGAAACAAAACAACTTAAACACAAATACCCCCATCACCGCTGATCCCTCCCCCCACTTAAGATCATACATTGTTCCTGCAATGTATTATGAAAAATCAACGGAGAAGAGACAAGAAACTTCCCCGAACGTCACTCGCCTTTCATCATTAGCCGTATTACCACCATTACCTCTGCTGGCATCACTAAGCCTAGCAAAATTACCGCTCCAGACTTCAAAAAGTCATCAATTGGCCCCCTACCGAGACGAAGCAAAATGCATTGGCGCATCCAAAGCACTCATGTTGGGCACTTCTGAATAAAGTTCGAATTTCCATTCCCACTCTCAGTTCGAGGACGTGACTTCTTCTACAGCAGATCCACCCATTTGCACAAAGTGGCAACATTCTCGTATAGCGAATTGAGCTCCTTCTTGATAGTTTTGGCAATGAGTGCCTGGAGACTCTTGGCCAAGCGTTGAAGCCAGCTCTCATGAGTTTGTCATCTCCACAAGATGATGAAGACCATGACTAAGAAGATTGAGGAGGTGGAGAAACTCTGGCTTGGGGTATGTCACCTGGATGCTTGGCCCGATAAGTCGTTGGGGTATATTGATTTGGGGTGGTGGGAGATTGGGTTGACCCATGGGAAAGGGCTTCCTCTTGTACGCCAAAGGAATACAGAAGCTTTCACTATCGGTACCTCTGCATCTCTCTTCTCATCAATAGTAATCACTCCTAGAGAAAAGGAAGGAGTCTCGTTTCGGAAAAAGAGCACTTCGGATGCTACACAGTTGAGATCAACACAAAGATATGGCATGGAAATGCTGGACTCAAGCCGCACCTTCTTCTTCATTTGCTGAGCAACAATTTCTCCAAAGTTGATGGGGACCCCTGACATAATGTTTTCAAGTGGTGGGAGATTGGGTTGACCTATGGGAAAGGGCTTCCTTGTACGCTAAAGGAATAATATACCAGTTTCCTTTTCACCGCTTCTGCATTCTCTCAGATCTCTTATCAATAGTAATCACTCCCTAGAGAAAGGAAGGAGTCTCGTTCGGAAAGAGAACTCTGTATGCTGCATAAAGTTGAGATCAACACAGCATATGGCATGGAAATGCTGGACTCTGCCGCACCTCTTCTTCATTTGCCGAGCAACAATTTCTCCAAAGTTGATGGGGACCCCGACATAATGAAAGAGATCAAGAAAGTTGCTTCCATGGTGACCCGCCGCCATTCTTCTTCGATAGGATGATGAGAGAGCAAATAAAATCCAACCATATCTTGGCTCAAACTTCAAATCGTGCGAGAGATTTCGCCACACATGGAGGCCCATAGGGGAGTACGCGCAATAATGCCAAACTCACCCACCTATATTGGTATTTCAAGGCTTGGCCACTGTTATGTATTCCGTGGGCAAAGTCTATCTCATTTTCCCAACACAGAGGCACTGATGGCACTTCGGGGTGATATCTTACTTCTACCCCACGAATCATCACCAAAGGAAGGCACTGGGCCCTATCCTCTTTGCCCCCAATGTTGCATTCTATCTTGGCGGTCCCGGTAGGAGGTACAAAACTCCTGATGCTGGGCCGGGTCGTACGGCAGCAAAGGCTTGCAAATGCATGCCATTGTCGGTGGGTGAACTGCTCAGTTATATTTGGGAAGTCACCCTTCAACACAGCCAAGTCGGAACTTTTCTACCGTAATAAAGGCCCCCGTGCATGACGTGAAGTGCTCCTTCATACTAGGAACACAGAGAATAATAGCTTCTTAGTAAGGCGCATGGGGAAAGTGTTCTGCTTTACCTTTCCCTTTCTAGCAAATGTAGTTGTGGGCCTTTCCTTTGCCGAAGGATTCTAAAGGATGACATGATTTGTGTTTCTCGCAAAAGCTTGTTAGTGACAAGACATTGAAATAGAAATTAAAGGAAAAGAAACTAATCTAAAAAGAACAGAGAAGCAAGTGATGATCAAACAATCCTGAAAAGTGGTACTGGGCTGGGAATCAAGTGGTTCACCGAAGGTACTACAACCGACCGAATGCCGTATAATGCAGAACTGGGAACCCGGCCATTTTCTAATAGCCAAGTGAGTGCTTTGCTGGTCATATTTTCACAACCGCCGAAGTAGTCAGATTCACTCAAGAGTTAAGACCACTTTAGAGGAATTCCACACTAAACTACGTTTCGCCGAATATGACTAAATAATGGCCAGCCTTTGCCTGCCCCCGATTCCCGACCACTTTCACAAACAATTCATTAACACATTTTAACTACAAACATAAGACCAGCAATTATACTCCATTATTACACATATTTATGACATTTAAGCCTCTAAGATTGGTGTCACCCGTCTATCATTGGGAAAAATGTGGTGTTTAATGTAAAATGGGTTACTCATACTTCACTCTCTTCATAATCTCATCATAAAAGCACATACCCACTTCAATCACAAGCATAAACATTCAAAATTTCAACAACAAAGGAGGGAAACATACTCCTACAGAGTCATGGAACCATATTCAAATTAAAACAGGGCAAGAGAGATGTTACCAATTTGAAGACTATTAGCACACTCTTTCTAGTCAAAAAGAAAATAGCTCAAAATTGCAGGAGAACCTTCAAGTGAGTATAGAGTAGATGGTAGGAGTAAAGTGATTGTGATGGTCAAATATGGATGGGTATAGGTGAAAAGTGGGAATGGGAGGGGTTGAGAGGAAGGCGTGACTTTAATGTGGGTGAGTTAGCGGAGTTGGAAGGTGAAAAGGTGGGAAAATGGAGAGGTGAAATGAAAATGTAGGGAATAGGGAATGTTGGGTAATGGAGAGACAAAAAATGGAAAGCAAAATATTGGAAAAAGGAAAGCTTTGGGGAATATTTAATTAGGCAATGGGAAAGTATTTGGAATTTTTGTGGGCTACTTTTTAAATTTCTTACTTCAGACGCAGCCTGACCGGCCTAAACCAGTGATTCGCCAGTACAATTTGGAAGTTCACCGCTACTTTTCTTTTCAAATTATTTTGTACCTAGTGATATGGTTACATCCGATAATGCACCATGCAAACCCATAAATTGGAAACTGCGTCCGCTTGGCCATTCGCCGAACTGGGCCTGCTTGGCATTCTGCTTCAGACCAGGGATACACTGGCGACCCACGAATCGGATTCGGCGGTTTGCTAATGGCCCGCCGATGCTTTAGTTCAACACTTAGCTTCTGCTTAAGGCCTCTTATCTTCAAACATCCATTATTTCTGACCACAGCTCGACGGGTTCTCCCCGATGCTCCCATCAAGATTTGCATCTCACTTTTCTTCTCATTTCTAAATTCCTATACAAACAAAAACAATAAAAACATAAAGGTAATTAATAAAAACTTGGTTTGCCTCCCAAGAAGCTTATTTATCGGGCCGGGCACGACGAAGTCCTTTTTCAATTTTCATTTCCGACGGGTCATCATCCGCTTCCGTCTCACTTAGCTTCACTCCCTTATCCTCATCATCATTTTGCAATACTCTAATTACCTTGCATTCGGGTGGAGTTCCACTGATTTAACATACATTCAAGGTGACTTCCTCACCACCAACCCAAAATTTTAACTCTCCAAGCTCCACATCTACCACAGCTCTCCCGGTAGCCAACAAAGGCCTTCCCAAAATAATAGGAACTTCCACATCCATGTCACAATCCAGAATAATAAAACGCCCGAGAGAATAAACTTGTCAACTCGCACCATTACATCTTCTAGCACCCCACAGTCTTTTAATTGACCTATCTGCCATTAGTAGCCAGTATCGATGTTGGTTTCTGTACCTACGAGGCCTACTCCTTAAAAATGAGAAATGATTTATACTTGCACCGAGATCATATAGAGCCTCTTTTTTTTTTTTAAAAACAGACCAAATCCCACCGTGCATGGAATTGTAAAAATCTCCTGGGTCTTCTTTGGGGGAAAGGTTGCTCATCATTACTGCACTAAAATGATGCGTTTTCTCTTCATTTCCAGCATCAACCACCTTCTTCTTTTTCAACAAGTCTTTCATAAACTTGGCATAACCGGCATTTGATCAAAGCGTCCACTAATGGCATGTTTATGGAAGACTTGCTAAACATGTCAACAAACTTCTTAAATTGATCTTCCTTATTTTCTTGGTAAGTCGTTGTGGATATGGTGGTAGGAGTCTTACTTCATCTCTATCATCAACCGGGGCCTTCATGCTCGCTTCTTCATCATCCACTTAAATGTGGGTCTCATCATCCTTTTTGTTTGTTTCTTCTTCATCCTTTTCTTCATTCTCTGGAATCATTGGCATTTTATCACCCTCATCTTCATCAACTACTTTTGGGTTCTCCACCTTACTTTGCTTTCCTAGTACATCTCCAATCCTCTTACCACTTCTAGTGAAAATATCCATACATTGACCATCTTTTTTCTGGACAAGGCATTGTGTCACTAGGTAATGTTCCCTTTATTCTCTGTTCATTCAAAGCCGATAGGTGATTCATTTGAGCTTTCAAATGCTTGATGGATACCGAGTTTGAACTTCATCTGTTGGAGCGAGGTTAGACACCTCCTCTTACATTCTTTCACTCCACTTTTGGTCGACTCCACCTTCTTCAAAACTCTTGAGAGCACGCTCTTCATTTTTTGGAGCTACCCGCATCACTTACTCCTGGATGGTTTTGAGGATTTTAACCTTATGAGGTGGAATGAAGTGGATTTGCAATTTCGATGGTAACGATCACTCCTTGGTTTGTTCTCTATTGTTCCACCTCTCTCATTCCTTTTGGGCCATCCTTGTTGTTCACAATTTCCACTTGGTTATTTATCTCCGGGCGCCACGAACCTTGGTTTGCTCCTTTAAAAACCAGGTTGAGGCCTCCCATTTGGTTACCCATATATTGGCATTCTTCGTCATATCTTCGTGGTGAAGGCTCTCTTTCATATTGCAGGGGACCTTGCATTCCCATAGCATTTACCGCCTTTGAGCCTGCTCAAATCACATGCTTGGTCATCAATTCTAATTGTGTCATTATCTTGGCAAGAGTCTCGTCCCTCTCATCATCCCTTTTGCGCAAATCCGCTTCCAATGCACTTAAGCTGATCTCAAGAGTGGACACACTGTCTCTTGTGTGCCAAACCCTGTTGGTTTTTGTCATTCGATCAAGGAGAGCTTTGGCTAACCCGTAAGTTTGGTCCATAACTGATCCCCCAGCTAAGTTGTTGGCAACAGATTTTGACGACTCAAGGGCCCTATAGAAACTTTGGAGAAGCACTCCATCTGGGTAATCCATGATTTAAGAAAAGAGAAACCTTCTTTTAAACCTTAACCATGCCTCATGCAAAGGCTCTCCTTGTTCTTATGAAGTTTGTGATATCATCCGTCAGTTGTAACATCTTTGGAGGGGAAAACTGATCTAGGAAAGCCTCGGTTAATTCTTTCCATGAAGTAATACATCCCGAAGGAAGTTCCTCCAAACCCACATTGTTATCTTCCTCTGTTAATGAGAAAGGGAAGAGTCTCAACCCGATCGACTTCACTAATGTTTGTGATGTTGAATGGCTGGCAAATTTCTAAGAAATTCGTCAAATATCGATTTGCATCCTCACTTGGTTTGCTGCCGAAGACCTTCATCTCGGGCAGTAGTGCAACATGGTGCTAGTAACATGGACCACCGAATTTCCTATCAAGCCGAGGTAGGCGAATGGCACTCTTCAACTTCCGCAGATCACCTAATATCTTCGTCAAGTTCTATGTTCCCCTCCACTGAGCTATCTCCTGCTTGGGAGTGATTGCTCATGAGGTGGTTAGATCCTAACAACAAAGCAGAAAATAAAATCAAATATATACGATGCACACTAATTCAACTTAACAGTCAATCACAATATCATCAAACGCTAGTCCTCGGCAACAAATAGCCATTTGTGATAACGTCAAAAATATATTCTTAAATCAAAGAATATACACGGTCATTGTATCAAAACAAGTAACCCAACAAGTCTCGGTCGAATCCCCACGAGGTTCAGGGTGATGAATTCAAGTATCAATTGAGAAGTTGATTTTACTCCTGCACCATATAGATTAAACATAAAAACAAAGAAATGGGGAGAAATAAACTTTGCAGAGAATTATACAACTTTCTTTAGTGAATTCAAAGTAAAAGGATCAGCTAAGTTGTAGACAATATTTGTGAAATACTAGAGGTATGTGTAGAAGAAATACTAATTAGATTGGGTTATCTTCATAAGTTCGATAAATGAAAATAATCTCAGGAAATAGGTAGCCCCAGCTTCCTAGCCTATTGATTCGGGATTCCTAACTAGAGTTTTCTAAACTCTAGCTGCAATTTACCACACCCGAATTGATTTGGATCAAATCACTATTCCTAGCTATTAATGCTAATTAGAAGGAGGAAGTAATGTAGCTATTACTAGCTTAATTTTACAACCTCACATCCATACCCACTATTAAAGTCTCCTCCAATACTTAATTATTTCCCGAGCAACAATTAAGCAAGTATAGGTAGACTCATATCATCATCAATAGATCTTCATTAATACTGAAAGGAATCCAATAGATTTACACTTAATTGAACATTATGAGCACTCTAGCAATACCCAATCCAATTAAGTATCTTATCATCTCACACCTCTATTAATACTCTTTTAGCTTACTCATAGTTAAGAAATTCAAAAACACAATTATCAAAAGCATCATTGAATTTAATAAGAAGACGCACAATTATCCTTCAACTACAAACAACTAAATAATACCAAAGAAGAAAAGAGAGTGGGAGTATCTTTTACAACTTTCTCAATTAAAACCTTTTCTCAAATTTTAAAAATGGTCTTCAGCTCAAAAGGAAAGATGATGTGATGTGTACTTGGCTTTATCTCTCATCTCTATCTTTTCCTCTCTCTTTCTCCTCTTTTCTCGCAATGTACTTCCTTTCTTATTTATACCTTAAAGTAGTACTTTTCCCTTCCTTTTTCATCAATGGAAAATTTTAAATTTTTAATAGCACACTGAATCAAGGCACCGGCGGTTCGCCGATGAAATCTGTGAACTGCCGTCATTGCTCTTCTTTCGGGCCACACAAGGGAACTTCTGGCGGTTCACTCGGCTGCCCGCCGATGCCATTCCGTGAACCGCTGGACCTATATGCCAATTCTAGACTTTTTGAGTGTCATTCGCACGAACCGACGTCCCTCCACAGGTGACTCGTGAACCGCCGGTCGCATCCTTCGACATGGCAATGACCTTCATCTTTAACGCATTACTAAGCACTCGCGTTTTCGCCACTTCTGTTTGCATTTCTCACTTTGCCACCATTTAGCTCTTTTCTTCAAAATTAGGCATCTGCACACAACAAAAGCAAAAAGGCATAAAATCCAAATAATCAACTAAAGAACTAAGCAAAAACTCAAACTTAGAGCTCCAATGAGTTGGTAAATTACCAACTCACAAGGTCACCACTGGGCCATGTACACCGCTCCATCTCAATTAAACTTTACCTTGTTGGTCACAACTCATCCCACGATTGGTGGTGACTGAACACGACTCGTAAATCCTTTCAATATGCACCGCTTCTTTATCTTTCTCACTCACTCACTCCTCACGATCGACCTAACGAGAGTCGTAGTGGCCCTCGAACACAACTCGTGGTCGTGTTTAGGAGTCAAATTTCCAATCCAAACTCATCTCCTGAGCCTCACCACGGGTCACGTCAATACCATGGGCTGCTCACGGGTCACCTCACGACCTGTTTTGTGCCTGATGCTAGTTTATAAACTTTTTTCATTTCAACTCCCGATCTCGATCTGGGGCTTCCGGGTATAACACGCTTAGAGTATATTGGGACTTGGATGGGATGCTCAAAACATGTTAAGAGAGATATTTATAGCTAGTAGATTGAGCTTTGTTGTTCCTTCTGATTGAAATTGCTTGCACCTTCGTTCCTAGTCGAATCCGGGATATGACTACTAGCCGCCCAAACTACCCTATGACAAATGTTGCCCATCGCCATAGGCCTTGGCACTCTTCTATGCTTGCGGCCGAGTGGCCTGTGCAGCGCGCAGGCCATGCTCACGCCTATGCCTGCGGTGCTGCCAATTTCTATCAACTTGTTTTGTCAACTCATTTTCCATTCTTCCTCGTTTTAGCCACAACTAAGCTCAATATATAACTTTAATTCCTAAAAACATGTAATCAAGTGCGTTAGCTTTTTTTACATAAACACACAGAATTTGTTTGCAAAATATAGCTAAGTATGGGGAAAATATGATTAATAAATAATGAAGACGCCTCTACATCAAGATTTCAATACTCCTAAACTATTGTTCGTCCTCGAACAATCTACTACTCCCCTTCTCAAATTCAATGACAAATTCATACGACCATGTCTACTTACACTTAGGTTCATTAGGGATGATCAATCAAGCTCCAACAACTCACTCAACATGCATGTAGGATCAATATTTAAGTGCCAAAGATTGAAATCACTTAGCTTCTATAACTAATTCAACAAGATATATTTAAAATATAAATCATATGTAATTTAGCAATCAAGATTTACCATCTTACCATTATAAATTCTACACTATTTGGAGAGATGCTCTTTCACGTACATGATATATATATCAATTCTGTCTTGGGCATAGATAAACAAATTTTGCTCACTCTCCCAAAGAACTCAACATGCATGCAAAAGATGACCCATAGGCTTTCCCTTAGTGTAATACTCCAATAATATAGAACATCGAATTTAAAATTAATTAGGACTTAAATTGATTGTAATGTAGGCTAAGCGACGGATAGGAACTATATGGCCAAGATAGTGACTAATCTCTAAGCACCCTTAATACTTCACAACTCTTTTATTTTTTAGTACATTCTTCAATCTCCTATTTTATCCTCATACCTCCTTTGATTTTTCAATTTTTTTTCAACTTAGGTGACGGTAGGAAATTTTCAACTTTTAATCTCATTCACAATCTTTTTTATTTCTTTTCATTCATTCATTTTTTTTCAATCTTTCTTCTTTTTTTCGCTACTAAATCACCTTCCTTGTTTAGCAATTTTTCACCTTTTCCTTCCTTCTACTCCCACACTTTTAGCTTTTCCCTCTTTTTCTCCATGTATGATCCTTTCAAAACTTATTAATTAAAGTGCTCTAGGAGTCACTTGGATCAATTAAAAGGTCAATAGAATAAAAAAATTAAGCTTGTAATATGGCTATCAAAAAATAGGCTAAGGCTCAAAATGGCTAACTAGTATAATTACAATCAAGGTAGGTAAAATAGGGGATACAAATAGGCTACCAAAGAAATTATCACTTCTAGATTCAATATCTTTATTTCGATTTGCACACACACCGCTCAAGTTCTAGATATCAAGTTGGAAGCATGGAGTAGCAAAACATCTCACTCTACACATGGCACAAATGGCTCAATAGTAGCAAATCAAATTACATAAATACATATATCCATATTTCATGCATAACATACTAATCCCAATTTTTCAAGCATAGGATTCAAGTTCCAAAAGTCTAAGTGTTTCTACCTTTCCATGCATTTTTGAGTGAATTTCACAAAGTCTCAATGATTCCTAAGTGAATCACCTAGCATTCATAAGGACCAAGTTTTTGTTCTTTCTAATGACTAATTTTTCCTCAAGACTCGCTGTCATCCATCCATTATTGGAAAAAGTCATGAATCTATGACTAAATTAAAGAAAATCTATATTCCTCTACTCTATTTCTAAAGGATTATTCACCGGAAAAGTATCGAAAATAAAAATTGAGAGAACCTAATATAAAAACAAAACATCACACAAAACAAAAAAAAATTAATACTACAAGATAACAAGATAAGTCGCGGAATCATAAAAAAACTAGGCCCACCATGAACAAATTTAGCAAAGAAAGCATGAATGGCATAATGAAGTTTACTTCTCCCGCCCCACACTAAATTCCTAGCACTTTCCTCGGTGCTAAAATACAAAGCATAAGTAAAAGAGTGAAAGGAGTACCCTGGCCTCTGGTCCTCATCTGGGGCAAGAGCAATTTTCCCCTGCCTCGTAATCATTTTCATCATCACTGCATTTCTAAGTCAGTTTTACTCTTAGCCTACTCCTCATTTTGAATCATCATTATTAAGGGGCTCTTCAAATCTTGGACCAACCTACAGAGAGCTCTTTGAATTCTCACCAAGGGGTAGTCCATTTTGAGCTATTGTAGCTGCTCCTCTATCACTCATTCATTCTCAACTACAGATTTCTGCATGTCGATAGGTGACTCAACATATAATTAGCGCATGTCGCTCACTAATGGATAGTACTGACCATGTGTTCCCTCATAATCCTTAGTCTTTGTCACATCAACTCTTTTGTGGTCGCGCCTAGTCTATAATCCACTATCTCCGCTTCAATTTGATGCCCTCTAGAAATCGGGTCAAGAGACCCCAAAACTCCGAATTTTTTCCCTTTCTTCACCCTTGCCCTTCTCAACACATGCTTAATAATTAGACCAACATTAACTAGCATCTCAGTCATTAAAGCATATACAAGACACACTCTCTCCCTCATAACATGAGTCGCCTGCTTTTCGAGCACCAAACAAGCACAAATTTTTATCCAAATTCTAGTTTTCCTACTCATATGTACATAAGGGAAAGACACATAATATCCATATTGTTGGTGGCGGACCCACCATGCAACCAAATTTAGGCCACTGAGAGTGTGTTAAATTTCTTTATAGGGGGTCTCAAATTAGGTTCTTGAATGGTTGTAGTCAAATGAGGTGAACCAAGCAATCTATTTAAACAATGGTGAAAAATTCATAATTTGCCCTCGAATTTTAACTTGATTTGATCTTTCCTTAGGATCCAATTTGCTAAAAATTTCCTCGCCATGTTCAAATTACAGTCATCTCGATCATTAAACACAGTCAAAACCAAGAGTATGCAATCTTTCAACAATATGCGGAAATTCATATGCCAAGCTAACTCTATCAAAAATAATTCATGTATTTGACTCTTGTACCAATAATTTCTTACCTTCTTGCCCGTGATCCAACAAATCCTAAAACGCCTTGGTGATTGTGGTTGCATGCTTGCATCTCATTAGAATCTTCTGACCTATCCAAGACCTTTTCTTCTATAGATTGAATAATCCACACCTTTCCTCTTGCTAGCTTTTGGTGTCATTGTTGGTGAATTTTCAAGAAGAATAATTTCTTTTTGTGATTTGGGTGAAAAGTTGAGGATTTTTGAGAAAGATGAACTTTTTGGAGAAACTTTTAGAGAGAAGAGGGCGGCATGGATGAGAGTGAATAATAAGAGAAAATTGTGGTTTTGTACTTAAAAATACTCATTTGGGCCGTGTTTGGGTCGGGTTTTTTGACCGATTGACCCGTCAATTTTTCACCTAGGACTAGCCCTGCGCGACGTGGCGCTCCATGCGCTAGGATTTGATGCATCGTGCTATCCCATGCGCGCCAAACCCGCACGTCGTGCTGAGTCCTATGCTGCTTGTCCTGCACACGTGCCGCCGTGCATTGGGCTATCCGACGTGGCACGGTGCCCATGTAATGCACAACCCGAGCCTCCGCACTTCATTTTTAATAGTTCTTGCTCAAAATTGTAGATTTATGACTTACTCCTACATACTTGAACAAACACATCAACTCTAAAATCAAAATCAAATTATCTTGAATTGCCTTCCAAGTAGCGTTTTTGATTTAACATCGCGAAGATCACGTAGGTAGCTCGACGCTCAGACTTCATCAAGATACCTGTTGGGCTCATAGTCGCATGCAATGACCCTCATTCGAAGGATTAGGAATGGTGCCGCCTAGGCAAAGTATCCTTTTGCCTCTATTTAGTGCGGCCGAGAGATTTTCCCCACCCGTCGCTTCCGATTTTCTTGATGGAGGTCGAATGTGAGCTTCCACTCAATTGACTCAAGCTTGAAAGATCCCCTCTTATCTTCTTTATTTCCTATCTGTGGAGCGCCCTTTTTCATCATATGACTATCATATCTTTTGTGGTTCAGAGTCATTCACAATAGGGGTCTCTCGCTCTAGGAGGGATATAAACTCCACTCCTATCATTCTTTGGGGTATCTCTATTCCCTCCATTGAGCTTAGTCCATCTCTAGCCCCAGTCCAGTTGTAGTTATTGTCTCTATAATAGTTCCAACCTTGATTTTCTTGGCCTTGACGCTAAGAGTCTTGATTAGACCCTGGGTTTTAGCCCAAAATCCTCGATTGTTTACAAAATTTGCTTCCTCTTCCACTTCAGGTTAGTGATCTTTGTACCTAGGTCCTTGTCTTGGCATTTACCACATGCAACCTCTATGTATTCGACATGGTTAGGTACTTGTGATCAATTCTAATCGGGTCTTGAGATGGGCCATGTTTTGGTCCCATTGTTCTTTCTTTTTTTCCGCCGCTTCATTGCCATACCTCGAGAATAGTTTACTGCAGTGACCTCGGTTCTATATTATGCCATGCCCTATTGGTCTTTGTCATCTTATCCAGTATTTCACTGCTTCTGCAAAAGTGTGGGCCATCATGGATCCCTCAAATATCCCATCTTCCACATCTTTGTTTGAGGCGCCGCAATCTATAGAATACTTCCATAAGGACCTCCTCAGGAAGCTTGTGATTAGAACATTGCTTCAATTTCTTCTTGAATCTTGGACTACGACTTGTAGAGCTTCCTCGTAATTAATCAAATTATTAATTTTATTCTCAACTAATCATTCAGAAGGGCTGGAAGAATTCTCCAAGAGAGTTGCGGCCGTCGCCAGTGTAGTGATAGACTGCCCTGGGATGCTCGTTCAACCACAGAGAAGCCTGCTAGTGAGAATGGAAATAATCTAAGTCTAATAGCCTCGAGAAACTCCTAGTAGTTTGTAGGCATGGCAATACCGGTGAAATTAATCAGATGTTGGTTTGGATCTTCGCCATATAGACCATTGAACAACCATTTCATGCTCAGTCACTGCATCACAGTACTATCACATCAAATTTAACATTTGCCGATAGTGGGGTGGAATAATGGCTCGCGGTAACCAACTCCTCTTTTTCAAACTCCCCTTCAAAGAGTACATTCCGCATAAAGATTACATCCATGATGATGAGGGGGTTTTGCCAGTTCCTTTATACCAGAGCAGTAGCAAAATTCGTAGCCTCAGCTCTCCTAGCTGCTTCGCCACCGGGCTTTGCAGTGCCAAAGGTGTGCCTTTTTGGTTTGTGACTCGCCACCTCCACTGGGAGATACCGCGCACAGGGTTTGCCATGCTAACCTGCGACAAAACAAAAAGAAAACAAAAACATAATTTACAAATAAAGTCGACACGTCAAATTTAAATACCAATCAACTATTTCGACACTGTATTCCTTGGCAACGGCGCCTGTACCTAATTACACCGTAATTGAAGCTGACAAAGCGGTTGTTGTCAAATATAGTAACTCAAATTAGGTTGGGATCGATTCCATAAGGAATAGAAAAGAAATAATATGTTAGCGATGATTAATCTAACTTGTAGCCAATATTTTGGAAGGGAGGTTTGCAAATAAAACGAAGAAAAATAATTCTAACAATGATCTAGTTGTTTATCAAAGGAAAAAGGATTCAAAACACACTCCAACTATGCCTGAATTTGTTGTTACATACTCTAACTTTGCAGGGTCATATGACCCTTCTGAACTATTTTGAAATGGAATATATATATATCCTTGAAAAGTAACACCCAAATTTGTACTAAATTGTGAAAGACACGCGCCGACACCTAACTATTTTTTTTACTTTATTTATTTTTATTCATTTCCTTTTTTTAATGTTATTCATTTTAATTCTTACTTTCTTTTTATCTTTTTCTTTACTTTTGCTACTGCAACGCTCTAAAAATGAGGCTTCTTCCTCTTATCTCTCTTTTTTCTTCTATTTTCATTTTTGTCTTTAATTCTTTTTGTTGCTAACCTTGAAAGAGAATTTTGATGTTTAGGCATATGAAGACCAAATGAGGAAGGGTGAGGATGGTGACATATCAATATGATAGTTGAAGTTCTCAGGTCGTCGGAAAATTTCCTGCCAATCATCGCCACTACCGCCAACTCGTGGAAAATATTCAAGTATTTTTGAAATATGAAGACAAATTCAAAACCCAATGTGAGTTTTACTTTCTCCATTTATTTTCCTTTCTTTCCTAACTCTCTTCAAAAACCCATAAAACAAAACAACAAATTCAAATAAATTATGGCTACATATACACATTTTAGGTAAAAATAATTCAGAAAGAATTGAACTTTAATTTAATGGGTATTGATAAGAAAATAAAATTCTCTCGTAGACAACAAATATGGTGCTTGAATTCGAATTTTTTCTTTCAATCTCGATTGTAGAAAGAATGTTATCATTTATGGAGAGATGTTGAGAATGGGTGAATGTGGTAGTGAATGGGGTTGGGTTGATTGATCTAGGTAATGACTAATGAGAGAGAAAGAGAAAGATTAAAAAGAAGAAAAAAAAGGGAGATTTTAAAAACAAGAATATACCCTGTCACTCTCTCAAGGAAAGGGCATTACACTTTCTCTCGCCACACGCCTTATAAGGATACATATATTTATTTTAAAATAGTCCAGGGGACAGAGACCACACCCCCTCTTCTGCAAAGTTAGAGTGTGTAACAGCAAATTCAGCATAGTTGGAGCTTGTTTTGAACTCCTTTTCCCTTTATCAAATTATTGATACAAAAACTAGAATTGTGTTCTCCATGATTTTTGATAATGTAGTAGTTCATTTTATTAGTGATCTATCCTGGTAAATTTTGTGTAAGACTGACACCTAAATTCATCTAATGTCTCTCAATTCTGCATAGATACCCTCACTCTGGGAATCCTCTCGGACATTAGTTGTGTATATTTTTCCCAACTATTCTCAGCTAGAGCTCAAATTAATAGATGAGGTTGGTAGTCACCACTATTATTCTTTCTTTTCCTCACTTAACCTCCTGCAGGTGTTGAAGATACAAGTACTAAGTATTAAAACGAAGAGAATAATAATCCACTTAATTCACCATTCAAGAATCATTTTTGTATTTTGTCTACTTCGTGAACTACTCATGGTTTCCCACAACCCTAGCTAAGAGATTTAGCTGCTCATGTTTATGAGAAGAAAAATAAAAGATGTAAAAGAAATCATAATGAAATACTTACGATAATATAAAATTATTTAACAAAATCTCCAAAAGCTATGTAAAATCACAAGAACTTGATGAATTTCCAAATATTCCTAAGCTATTACATAAATTCGTAAAGTGTGAATTGTGCAACACTTAAATGAACTAAACTTGGACTATGTTAGAGTATATTGGGACTTAGATGGGACGCCAAAACATGTTAAGAGAGGCGCTTATAATAGTAGATTAAGCCTTCGTTGTTCCTTCTGGATTAAAATTGGATTTTGTAGCTTCGGCCTTAGCCTGACCGGGATTTGATCAATGGGCCGCCCAAATCGCCGCTCGCGCTGCCCATAGCGCCATAGGCTTGGCACGTGATTGGTGCGCGACATGTGCCATAAGACATCTATGTCTTGCGTCACAACTTTCGTCACACTTGTTTCGTTAACCCGTTGTCATTCTTGCCTTTTTTAGCCACAAATAAGCCCAAACTACACCTTAATACACTAAAACATATAATTATGTGTGTTAGCTTCAACATAAATATATCAAAAATAATAAAAATACACAATTATTCTCAAAACATAGCTAAGTATAGACAAAATATATTTAATGAATGCATAATGCCCTACATCAAGGAGATAAAATGGGCAAATCTCACACAGAAAGGAAGAAAACATGGGAGGAAAGTTTCTCTGACTCCAATTCCCAGATTTTGATCCCTAAGAATGAATGAATGTTTTCAAAGAGAAGGAGAATGGAATGACGCAGATTAACTTCGTGACTGAAAGAAGAAATTCAGTCCGGGTCCTTAGCTATTGGGCTGGCCAAATATTATAGTTGAAAGGGTTATGGTCCAAATTAAATTTATTTACCTTTTGCTTTCAATTTCCTAGTTTTCCTATTTCCAATTAAGTCCTTCATAGATGTCCAGCTCAAGGTGACACGCGTAACGGTGAGTACAATTTGTTACACAGTATTAGATGTAGATTCTATTTTCAGTATTTAGGTGAGGTTGTAACGCTGATGGTATCTGCTGAATGAAACCCTATTTTAGTTTCTCCATTTTTACTTTTCCTTTATTTTTTGAGCTCTGTTCAATCTGCAGTAGCTTAATTGCTACATAAAACTATAAAACTACATACAACCTGGTGTAATATAAATACAACTCCTAATAAATATGAAAAGATTTTTTTAATTAAAACATTTTTTATTTCTTGGGCCCTTGTCCAATCTTGCTTTGTGTATTCAAACAACCCAAAATGTGAATACATCAGCCCAAACCAATTTTCAGCTCATCCGATAGACCTGAATTGTTTCTTCAAATCTGTTGTATTCTACTGCGAGGAGCGCAAGCTCAAACTTGCATCAATGTCAATAGATTTTGCATCATTTATGCATATTTTTCAGCTATGGGATATAATTTTGTTATTTGTATCCTTGTTTTCTGTATTTCGCCTTGATTATATTCGTTGTATTTTAACAAATAAATTGGACAATAGATTGTATTCATGGTGCGGATGAATATAATTGAAAGGTTGTATTCATTGCGCGAATGCACAGTGCGAATACATCGCTGGGCAATACAACTTTGCCACAAATGTTAAATATCAAAGTAATAGCTAAGCTTGATATTATTCCGAAACCCCGGGCCAAATGATCCTGTCGTATATACAAGATATTGATCGACTGTACTGTCTTGGGAATTAGCGATAAGAAGCCACTCTTATTAATCATTTGACTATTTAAAAAAATCAGTACTGACACTGTTTAATTAATTAAGATTTGAGTTAAGTAGGACATAACTTATTAAAGGAGAAAACACCTCTTATCATGAGTTTTTTTGACATCTCCTCCGCGGAAGTTCAAATTGAAATTTTTTACCAACATGAAGTAATTTCATCCATTCCATTATCTAACCGCTAGTTATCATGATTGTGCTAAGCTTATTCTATATATCCTGCAACGTTTATTTGTTCTTGATTCCATGGAGTATGTACCAAATTATGCAATCGAGGCAGAAGACGGTGAAGGACAAGATGCGGAGGGAGTGGACAAGTCAATAATAACAGAGTATTCTTGTTTCTGCTAGAAACAAAGGAGCAGGCGCGCAGAGCCATAGACGATCTGGCTGCCACATCCATCAATTAAGATAATATTTTAGATAGCTTCTTAAAATTACCTCGTACATTTATTTTGTTAGATGTGGGAGTGAAGTCTTATACTGGAAGTTGATAAGAAATTTGCATATATAATTTTATTGTTATTCTTAATCCTTTAAAGTTTTTTTGAAATAGTTAATCATATTAATTTTATCTAGAGTGAATAATATCATCATATTAGCAGTTATTTTTCAAATGACTACATATCCATTCTGTTATCTTTTTTTTGTTGTTACGTGTGTGTCTTGGCAATCAAGATTAATGTCTCCTTCAGATGTTTGCCACGCAATGTGAACTCCGCGAAATATATTGGTTAACTCATGCAGATGGAAATTTACAGATTTAAATTTTTGAAGAATTAATCTACATGGTCGTTCATTTAATTGCTTAAAATAAAAATAGTTAAATAATTTATATATAATATGTGTATAATTTAAAAGCATCGCTAGAAAAGGAATAATGAATGTGATAGACTATTTGTGTAAAGATCCAGTAATTTCTTGGTGCCTAATATGAATTGAAGAAAATAATAACATATTTTAAGTAAATCTTGTAGCGCTACATATATAAATAATCGCTTACATGAATTGTAATTAGCATTGTACAAGTTAGTCTTTCTTGACAGCAATTAAGGATCATAGATCTCAATTATGTTGGGGTTAAAGTAAGTTAATATAACTATCAATGTGAATTGAAAATGGTAGGAATAAATGAAAGGAAGTGAACAGATGTCTTGTATAAAGTAAACTTTAATTTGCCCATCATTGGTTGGGGAGAGGAAAATTCTTATGATTATATTTTGAAGCATATCCTCTAACTCATGATCATAAAAAGTTGAGAAGAGAGTCTCCTCGGGTCGTTGTCGCGCCAACTTCGGCTTCAATTTGATTTGGTCAAATGATTGACTAATAATTTTTTTGACAAAATTTATTTATTTTCTATTTTCATTTTCTTGCATTATTTTCCCACAAAAATATGCAATTTTTTGCGGAATAATTATCAACCAAAATTCCTACCGAATGTGACACCAGAATCAAAACTGTTCTAATAGGTATTTTTGCAAATTCACTTTACTTCATATTTTTCAAAATAAAGATTTTCTCGCTTCATTTCTCGTGCATCGATTTTGACATTCTTACATTATTTTCGAACAAATAAAAATCCAGTCCATCGTGGTGATTTGTTTTTGTTCTTAGAGTTCAACAAAGTTTCTGGTATTTGAGGTACTACTACGCCATTAATTGATGTATATGTTTTATCCTAGGAGGAAGTAATGCTAAACCTCAAGTACAAAGAAGGGATTAAATTCTTAAGAACACAATTGCATAAATTCTATGATCTCAAATATTTATTCTTTTATTTCGCTTTTACCGACAACAAATTATATACTCTCTAGATTGACAAGTTAGTTGTTGTAGTGTGTGGTTGGAAATATCGTTGAAGATGATGAAATTATCGACAACGAGTTCCTGATATAAAGAACTCTTGATATTATCTTTTCGAATTGTACTAGTATGCATCACACTATACTAGATACTAATTAATATATCTTGACTGGAAGTATGTCCTAGCTCTCAATTTATATTTGTAGAATACATTTTGATCTAGTCCGCCTATGCATTTGTTTTGAACAATAAGTAAGGATCACCTTTTTCTCGTATATTAAAAATATTCTCTCATATGAAATTGCAAATTATTATGTAGAATATATTATATATATTGTATAAAAGAGTCCGAAAGAATTATCATGGCAATAAAGAGTTGTACAAGTATCAATATAAAATTGCATTATGTATTTAATCTTATTTTATTTTCATCACTAATATCTAAACACATAATATATATATATATATATATATATATATATAATTTATTTTGTATTTTAATTAAATTACATGTTTTTTTTTTTGTTTTTCTAATTTTTTAAAAAATAATTAACAATTATTAAGAATATCTTTATCTTATTTCTCACCAATAGTTTCTAAACATATGCAATATATATATATATATATATATATATATATATATATATAAGGCTAATAATTGCATTTTTGATGAGCTCATTCTTTTATATCATGTAATTACAAGTTTTGCGCCGATTGTCTTCTATTTTAGGTAGTCTTTAATTTTACCCCTCTAATTACCGGTTAATATTTGCCCTTCAGCATTTTAAGTAATAAAATGGGTAAAAATACCCAATATTAGCTGAAGAAAATCGCAAAATAAAGTTCGCAAAAAAATAAAAATAAAAATTTGCAAGGTATAGGTTAACCCTAGACGGCGTGGTTCACGTTAACTTATGTCTCGGTCAGTATATTTTTATTTATTGAAATTGTGTTTGGTTATTAGGTATACTATTTTATTGAAATTGCGCCATGCGCAGGCACAATGTCAATAAACATGAAATATGCCCATCAGGAATAAGTTCATGTTAATTATGCTCGGTAGGCATACTTATGTTATTGAAATTGTGCTTATGCGTACAGGCACAAGTTCAATAAAATGAAATTATGTCTATCAGTATAAGTTCATATTATTTCACTTATGTCTGGTAGGCATAATTTTATTTTATTAAAATTGTGTCTATGGGTATGTGCACAATTTCAATAAACATGAAATTTATGTCTACTAGACATAAGTTAAATAGCATGAACTTATGCTTGAAGGACATAATTTCATGTTACTAAAATTGTGCTCTATGCAGAAGCAGGCCCAACTTCAATAAAATAAAAATTATACCAATCGTATAAGTTAACATAAACTGCCTTTGCTGCTAACCTATTGCTACGACATTTTTTAAACCATTTTAAATAATATTACTGGGCATTTGACCATTTTTTAATACTTAAAGTGCCGAAGGGCACAAATTAAAGAACACAAATTTGAGGGGGAAATTAAGACCACCCCAAACTAAGGGCATTTATGCTAATGGTCTATGTAATTATAGTATCTAGTACTTTTATATATAGATTTATTCAACCTCATAAAATTTAAAATGTATAATCATTATTAACTTCTCTTCATGTTAAGTGTTTTTTCACATTTTCTAAAGAATTTTTATTTCACTCATTATTTACTATCAATAGAATAGTACATTCATTAAAATACAACACTTTTAAAACTTAAACCGTGCTCCTAAATTTATATTTCTAAAATTCAAAGCTTTTAAAACTATATTTTAGCCCAAAAATTATCGTCATGAATTTCTAGTAACAAACATATAAAAATTCACTGAATTAATTTATAAACTATATACAAAAATTATATTAGACGAAAGGTAATTTCTTATATAAAATTTAATGCTATATAAGATATGATTATTGATGAGTTAAGTTTTTAACATTAAGGTATGACTTTTGAATTGTGATTGATATTTAATTTAAAAATTATAATAAGACAAGAAATTATGATGGAATTGAATTTTGAAATAGACTAGTCAAGTGTGGAAACGACCAAGGCCAAAACTGCTATTTTGCTCAAATCACAAAAATTAAAAATTCAACATAATTCTAAAAGTATTATTTTTCTATCTCTTTTGCTTTTGCAAACCATTCTTGCTCACATTATGTTTCTCTCAACTTACACTCTTTTTACTAACTTAACCGTGGAACGTATCAAGGGTAAAACTGTAATTTTGCTCAATTGCAAATATTTCTTTTTCAACATAATTCTAGAATTATCATTTCTCTATCTCTTTATTTTGCACATCATTCTACTCCGTTATGTTTTCTCAACTTCAATGCTTTTTCTTTCCCAACTTAACTCCACCAATTCATCTAAGGTTCACATCTAATTTTCATCTACGAAATGGCGTTGTAATATTTTGAATGGAATCAATATCCATGTCTAATTTCAGCGACTTTAGCATGACCTCAGCGCCATTACTGTTGATGGCAATACAACCACAATAAAAAACAACAAGAAATTATGAGCGAGATAACCAAGGATAATTTTGTCAACTAACAAAATATCTGGGCCTTAAAATGCTTGTACATCATGCAAATAGAATATTGAATTTTCAAAAATATTGATCAAGTTCCAGAAAGTTCTAGTGACTTTCATGTGTTGGAAGAGTAAAAGAATTTTGTGCATGCATCTAAAAATAGACCCATTTCTTATTTTCAAAAGCTTCCGAGAGTTTTTTTCTTTTTTTTTTTAAATTACCATATACATTTTCTTTTCTTTGCTGCTAGTAGTATCTAATCTAATTACTCTATCTTGCTATTCCTTCACTTTAATAACATATTTTCTATTCGTAATGCTTACTAAATTATTTAATATAAAAACATAAAAATATTAAAAAAATCAAAAAAGATAAAAAATATATTATTTTTTTAATAAATTAAAAATATTTTTATTTTGATAAATATAAAATAAATTGAAGTAAGCATAAAAAGAATAGTATATTAAATTGGATATCAAAGAATAAATAAGATTAATTCAATTTAATTATTATTTTTTATATTTTTAAGGCATAAATATTACATGATAAATAGAATGAATCGGATGGAATACTTAAAATTAAAGTAAACTAAAAGTGTTCACTATATTTTAAAATAATAGTTCCTCATTTAAATAGAGGACTGCTTATATTTTTGTTTCATTTTAAAATGTGAAATTAATTTAAATATTTGAAATAACCTAAGTTTGAATTGATTTTCAAGTAATCAACCAAACTTTGATTTAAAAAAGAAATTTAAATTCTACGAAATCCAAAAATGTGAAAAATTAAAAAATACCCTAAAAACATCCCTTAATATTTTATTTCATAAAATTAAATTAAATTTAATTAATTATAATATATTATTTACTTTAATTTTTAATTAATCAATTAATATTTAATATTTCTATTCTTTTACTAAACAAAAATGGAAAAAATACTTTTGAAATAAGTAATTTTTAAAAAAGATATATTAGTAAATCCTATAAAAATATTATATTTTGAGAATTTAGTCTTTTCAAAACCTTTATATTCCTAGCAAAAATAAAATAAAATTTTGGATATAACTTATTAATAATTAGAGAATAAATGAATTTGCGTTGCTTGTAAATACTTAATTTTTTTGATAAATAAAATTATTTAATTACCAAAAAAAGTAAATAAATTTAAGTAGATTATAATTTTTAAAATATTAAAAACAACAAATGCATAGTTATAATATGTAAAAAATTACATAATTAGTTACCATTGATAAGAATAAATTTAAAATAATGGCTCACGATTGTTATATAATTCTATTAAATCTAACAAATAAATTATCTTTGAATTCTAATAAATTTATTTCGTTATGTAAAATGCAAATTAAATCTTATATCCCAAGCATTTTACAACTTAAAAAATTCATGTTTTCATAATTGATATCAATAATTTTTGAAAATATTTCTAAGATAAATTATTGGTCAAAATATTATATAATATTTTTTGTGAACAACCTTTAGCTTTAAAAATTAATAATGTAATAGTTAAAATATAAATTTTCTACATAAAATTAATTTAAAGTTTGTAATAAGTTATATTGGGTTGCAATTTTAGTCTTAAATTAACTAGTATTATACTTTTTTTAAAAACCACATGGGTCTAGCCCATTTTATTAATAATTAGCCCAAAACCAGGCCCACCACTATACAATGTTATCCGACGTTAATTCCCTTGATTAAACTCAAAACAACACTAAAAATTTGAAGGGTTTCCTAATCATGTTGCCTCCTTTCTTCATTCCCCAATTCCTTCTGGTTTTTCTCTGGGTGATAAATCGCCCACCGCCGATGCTAAACCGAGCAAATCGAAAAGGTATATCTCTCTAGTCTTTTCTCCTCCTTCTTTTTCTCTTCGCTCTAATTCCTTCTCTTTGCAGGGACTACTGGGTACGATATCGTCACATATCCTTAGTCAAGACTCCGCCGAAGCTCGGATGGGGAAATCTGCCGTCCCGATCATCTTCGAGATCTATTTTCACCGGGTATGAAATGCTCACTTGTAGATCCGACCTCGATGCCTTTTGCCGGAAACACTCTTTGTTTTTCTTTCCTAGACTAGACTAGGAAAATGCACAGACTCCTTGTAATATTACAAGACACTATGTAAATAGTTTAATATGTGGTCAGAAGGTGAATGTGGTTGGACTTCCGACTCCTTATTCTTCCTTGTTTTGATCCTCAAATATGGAATTTGAGACTTCTCCATGTTTAGAATCCTCTCGCATGTTACCGGTAGATCCGTAAAACTTGTATATATATGCTTGCCTTCATTTTCCAAAGGCATGATTAGCCGTTGAATCTCGCTAAATTGTTCGCTCTGAATGTATGTCTTATTTCTATATTTAGCCGATTCAACATCACCTATATCCATCTTGTCGGCCTACTTCCAAGGTATTTTCCATACTTTAACAACATATTTTTTAAGACCGAGGGATGCAGCCTCTAAGATTATGTTGTAGTTTAGGAAATACAATATCTCAGCGCATACCACTGCCATAACTTCTGTTTGCGTGTTAGTATTTCCCTAAAAGCCATAGCCTCAGCATATATGAGATTCCCTTCAAGATTTCCGATATAGAAAACCATAAGAACTTACCTCCCCGGGGTTGCCTCTACATGCACGTCCGTGCTGCATTTGACCCACCGTGACGGTGGAAACTCCCAATACATCACTCTAGAGTAGATTCTTGGTCTATACGCTTGAAGACATTCCAACATCTCACTCCAAATCATAGACATTTTGATACAAGGATAGTTAAGTTGTGTAATAGACGAAAGGCCGATTGTTGACATAACTTAACCATCCTAAAAAGTTACCTCTTTTCCATGCCTCCTAGAATTCCTCCTCTTCCATCTCCCACATAATGATAGCTGGTAGGGCCTTGAAGATGATCTCATTTTACTAGAACCGTGTATTCCACCAATTAACAACAACTTGGCATAATCCTCTCTCCAAGCTTATACCGCAGACAGTAGTAAAATACTCTACAACCTACTGGAAGAAGATGTTAGGAATAAGTGAGCCATTGCTCTTTTCGATGATTACTATCACAACAGTAACATCGTGATACCAGTGGTAACTTCACTTCTTAAATTATCCTTGTAGGAATTCTTCCTTTCAAAACCCTCCACATCAAAAAAACTCCATTTTTAAAAGGAAGTACTCTTTATCCATACATCGTAACACCATTCTAACTCGTCCTTCTTATTCTCATGAGTTGATAAGCAGATTGAAATGAATGACCATTTAGACTACCTAACCACCATATCCTATCATCTTCATTTGATAATGGTGGAGGGATAGTTTCTAAAATATGATTCATCATTTCTTCGATACCAAGTATCTCACCTTCTCCCCTATCCCAAGCTCCATTACTAATAAATTCTCTCACCTGCTCTTCACCTTCTTCCCCCAACACTGACCTCTCAGTGAAACATAGTGCTCCTTGTTGTGTCCAATTATTTATACCAGAAACTGGTTGTCCCTGATTTAATCTGCCACCAAATATCATGTTCAAATATATTCTCTCGACCTCTGGGCCATTTTCTTCCATATATGACGCCCTCTTCCAAAGAGACACAAAAGAGGATGATTCTTTTTGCAATATTTATTCCACATATAAGCACTCCAAAGAGAGTTAGTTGAAACCCTGAAATTCCACCATAACTTAACACAAAGAGTATTAGAAACATCATGAAGAGATTTGAATCCTATACCCCCTTCACTTCTAGGATAATAAAGTTCTTCCCAAGCAACTCCGCAGTTGTTTACCATTGCCTCTCCATTTTTCCTCCAAAAAATTGTCATTTGCTTATGAATCTGTTTTAAAATGCCTTTGGAAGGATTCATAGCAGAAAGCAAATACACAGGCATTGTTTGTAACACATGAGAGATCGTAATGGCTCTCCCACCAAAAGATAGGAATCTGTTTTGCCATAATAGGATTCTTCTTGCTATTTTCCTCACCAACTCTTCAAAATAAGCTTTCTTCTTTCTCTCGTAAAACATTGGACACCCAAGTATTGAAAAGAAAATCTTCCCTGATTAATCCCTGTCCATCTTTTTTAGATTTGACCAACCATTATTGGTGTCTTCTCATGAACATAAAATAAGCTCTTCCCTTTATTAACTTTTGACCAAAAACTTGCTCATATTCTATTAGCATAGCAACCATTTTCTTCACTGATCTTTTATCACCATAGCAGAAAAGAATTGTATCATCAACATATGCAAGATGATTAATATCTGAACTCCATTTAGGCATATCATATCCTTTAAAATCAACATCCTCATTTAAATTGTTTAGCCCTATGGATAGTACTTCACAAAGCATAATGAAGAGTAATGGAGAAATTGGATCACCCGGCTTAAAACCCAGATGACTGAAAGAAATCTATATGAATGTCCATCTACTTCAATACAGAGTACCAATTGTTAGACGATAACCTCCAACTCATATCATTACGATTTCGAGAAACCAAACTTTCTCAACACCTTAGTAAGGAAAATCCATGATACTCTATCATATGCTTTAGTCATGTCTAACTTAACAACCACATTATTTTATTTTTCTCAAATTGATATCTCTGATAATTCTTGTGCTAACAACACATTCTCGCTATACTTCCTTTAACAAAACCACTCGATTTCTTGAAATAATAAGAGGTAAGTAGATGGACATTTCTAATATGCAAAGACTCTAGGTGAAATCTATTAGCAAAATGTACTCAGGTTGATAGGCCGCAGATCTGAAAAATTAATTCACTCCTTTATTTTAGGGGATAAGAACTAAGTTTGTGTGGGTAATGAATTTTGGGATTTCATACCCACAAAATAAGGCCTTGACCATTCTAGTGATGTCTTCCCCAATAATATCCCAACAAACCTAAAAGAACAACCCATAAAAACCATCTAGTTCACTTGTACTATCCCCATTCATTTTAAAAACAACCTTCTTCACTTCCTCAGCATCAAGAGTTCTAGTCATAGCCTCCCTCCTTAAACCGCTTCCGAAAATAACACCGTTGTAAAGACCAATGTCTTCATTGAATTTAACTCACTCCCATTTCCAATTGAATCTCCTCAATCTGAAGCTTCCTCCTCCTACCTCTAACATAAGAATGAAAAACTTGTATTTCTATCACCATCAATAAACTATTCATCCCTCGCTTCGTTTAACTCCTCCATATGTCTAACCTTTTTCAGACGTCACTTTATTTAACTCCATTCTATTATCTGCAGAAGACTGCATTTCAAACTGAATTTCTTGATCTTAATAACATCTTCTAGGGTTGCAACTTGTTGAAAAATATTGTCAAAAGTCTACTTATTCCACTGGCTTAGGGCACTCTTAACACTTCTAAGTTTGGCCCTAAACTCCAAAAAGGCTCTCCGAAATCGCCTTTCAGATGCCTCACCACTTCTAAGAAATCATTGTGCTTAGTCCAAAATTCAAAATTTTTTAAAGTTTTTTATGGACAGGCACTCTATCAGTATTACATATAATATGCAATGGGGCATGATTCGAATTTCTGTCTCGAATAAGACATGAACCTCAATTGAAGAAATAAATTCAAGAATTCTTGATTCACAACAATTCTGTTCAGCTTCTTAAAATACAATCATCTGACCCTCTCATTCTACCCGCAAATATACTACCATTTGACTTCAATTCCATCAATGCTGCATTGAGCAAAGTCAATTCACTTTAAAAAGAAAGGTAAGCCACCTTGTTTCTCCTCTTCAGTTAAACTAACATTGAAATCCCCCCTACAATCCATGAATCATGAACATCAGAAGCCAAATCCTCCAAATTGTCCCATAATTCTAATCTCTCCACCTCAAAGGCACCTCAGTATATCGTTGTCACTAAGAAATGCTGCGATAAAACGTAAAGGGAAATAGTAATCTATTGAGTAGTATCCAAAACTTGTCCTCCCAACAGCCTCTCCAAAACACCAAGTCTTGGAAGATAAATTTTATACCCATGTTGGAAACCTAACAACTTTTAACTTGATCAATATGTTCTCGGGTTTCAAAAGGCTCCATTAATGCAATGTTAATAATGATCTTCTATTTAATTTCATTAACCTCTAAGAGATTTTTGAGTGTTTATGGATCTGATATTCCAAAAGCAGTTTACCTATCATTGGGAACTACTAGATTGTCTTTCCTGTTACTCCTTGTTTGAACTTGCAATGGAATAGCGGTTATCAAGGTTTACCTTTTTTAGCCTTGCTTTTGCATTTCCTCTATTTTCCTTGGTGATAAATTCCCTCCCTGCCTGCATTGTGCACATTATTAGCCTGCAGTTCCTCATCCTATTTTTGCTCCTGTAAGGATTCCTTCTGCAATTTCGACAATTCTTGTAAATCAAGTATGACCTTCCTCCCCGCACATCATCATCACTATCTTTCAATATCTCACCTTCTCCTGCAGTCAAAACCAAATGATCATACCTTTTCTCCTTGATCATATCAGAATTCCATATCACCAATGCTGATTCAATTCCTGCTTCTTTGTTCTCCCTTTCTTGTTAGTTGTAGCATCCCCGGGATGCAGAAATGGCATATGACTCGATTCTCTCCAAGCTTCTTTGGTGTTCCTTGATCCCTTCTCTATCTTACCCCAGTAGATGAATCTTGGAGGTTATCTATCTTTTGATCTTCCTTTTCATCTTCTACTTGATCTTTCAATACATTAAACTGATTGTTATCATTAACTCTCCTCTCGGGCCTTCTCGATTCCACACTTGTCTTTGAATTCTCCCATTCTTTCTCACATTTCTTGTGTTTGAAACTCATCTTCTTTCTTCTTTAAATTGTCCTCATCTATTACCTTATTCCTGTCTTCTTTCTGGGTTTCTATATGTTGTTTTGACCACTTCCTTCTTCCTAGGTTATAACTGTGGTGTAATACATAACATTCTTGCTCATTATGACTAATTTTGGCGCTTTGAAACAATATTTTGGAACATGATCATATTTAACTTTATCCATTTCTCCCATAAGCTCTCATGTCCGCTTCCTGCTAATATTGACTTTTAGAAAATTCCAAGAGATCTACTTCCCACCTTAACTCTTGCACAATTTGGCCTAATTTAATTCAGTCATGTACACCCGCAAAGGTTTACCTACCGTTACCACTAACGAAAACAAATCCCTCTCATAAAGAACACTTGAGGTGGGGAATGTAGGAACGAGATCCAAACAATAGCTGTTGTTATTTCCACATCAAGATCAAATGATGGATCCCACTTCAATGTATGCATTGGCAAGTCCATTGTCTATGGGTCAAATAAAAGTGTGCTTTGGACAATAGATTACCATAACTTTCTATGATAGCCCGTATAAGAACATGTCTATTACTCAGCTGGTATCATGTTGCATTCTCCTTTAACTCACATCAAGCTGAAATTATCCTCCTAAGATCTTGAATATATGTCAACCATGAGAGAATTTTCCCAATAATAAAGTACATTAAGTTTTCCTTCAATATCATTTGAGAGATTCATCCTCCTCCAAATAACTCGGGTTCACCATGGGCAAGAAATTGGGCTTAATCGTAATGTGCTTTATATCAATTGGGATAGAGCGAGTTTTGAAGCAAAGTCCATTGTGGGATTTAATGAAGGGGAACAAATCCTCGTGATTTGAATGTTGTCTCATGACGCAGGTGGCCATCGCCACCACAAAACGATCAATGACGGCGTTATGGTTTAGGCAAAATAGGGTACGAAAAATTCAAAGCTATTTTCATCTAAATTCTTTTTATACAAAGATTGCCTATTGGGTTTTCGCATTTCTTGTTGGAGAAATATCTTTACATTCCAAAGATTCTATCATTAGTATTATATAAAAAGATGAAGAGGTGGTATTTTAAATTTAACAAGAATTTGCTCAGATAATGTTTTTTTAAAGAATTAATCAATTTTTAGTTTAGTGGTGTAGATTCTTTTAAAAATAAAATAAAAGGTTGAAATTTCTTAATCTTTTCTTAAATTCAAATCCTTCATCATCTCTATTTCAAAGAAATAAAAAAAATATAAAATTTTATATATATATAATACTTATATTATTATTTTCAAATTCAACTTGAATTTTGTCTTTTTTAATTTTTCAAGCACAAAATTAAGTCATTGAAATAATACTACCTCTATTTTAATTTGCTTAGTCTTACTTTTCTTTTTAGTGCTTTTAAATGACTTCTTTTCTGCTTTGAGAACTCTTTTAATTTTAGCTTTCAATGTTTCATTTTTAAGATCACAAGATTAAAGAGAATCTTAATACATTTTGCATATCCTTAGCTTAATTTAAGACTACAAGATCCAAAGTCATCTTTACTTTATTAAACTTGGTGTTTCAAGTCAAAATCGACAAATACTAAATGGAGATAATTAAAATCATGGCTCTAATATATCAACTCTCATCATACAAAAGCATGTCTACATTTCTATTTTCTATTTTGAAATATTTATAAAATATATAATTAGCAATAAATTATAAAATATTATATATATATATATATATATATATAAAGAAATTTATCGGGCCAAAGGTAAAAATTATCTTTTATTTATATCTATATCTCTATATATATTTTTTATATATTATATTATTTAGTAGAGTTGGCCTATAATTCTTTAACACATGGTTAAAAATCCATCACACTTTTTATTCCATCTTTTTTTATAAAAAGAAAATATTTTAGATTTATTACTCTTCGAGAGTTTGAGATATATCTCTACTTTATATTTATCATTATTTCTATTATATATAAGAGTCATGGAAGAAAACCATGACTATAAAAAATTGTACATGAAGCATTATAAATTGTACTATGTACTTAGCTTTATCTTATTTTCTCACCAATAGTCTCTAAACACATGTAATATATATGAGGCTAATTGCATTTTTTATGAGCTCATTCTTTTTATACTATGCAATTATAGTAGCTTGGTACTTTTTTTATATAAACTTATTCAACCTTATAAAATTTTAATTGTATAAACATTATCAACTTTCATTCATGTTCTATTATTTTCACATTTAAAAAAAAAAACTTATTTCACTCATTATTTACTATTAATAGAATGGTGCATTCAATAAAACTACAACTCTTTTTTAAATATCAAAACCACTTCTAAATTTATATTTTCTAAATTCAAACCTTTTAAAACTATATTTTAGTCCAAAAATTATTGTCGTGAACCTCTACTAACAAATATATAAAATTTGGCTATAATTAATTTATAGACCATATATATAAAAAAATTTATTAGACAAAAGATAATTTCTTATTTGGAAATTTACTGCACTAGAAGATATGGCTGGCTGATAACTTAAGTTTTAAACATTAAGATTTGATTATGAATTGAAATTATATTTAATTTAAAAATATAATAAGATAAGCATGATGATAAATTGAATTTTCTATCATAGTATTTATTTTTATATAGAAAGATGAAGTGAGACCAACGGTAGTTTTAACATTTCACTAAGATCATGCTAATATGTACTATAAGGTGGTTTTTGAGATAAGACTTGAATATTTTAGTCAAATAACAAAAAATCATAATATTTTCAGTCCAAGACTATTTCTTTTACTTAATTTTAGAAGGTCCATCATGTATTTGGGTCTTTCTTATTTGATCTATTAATTATATTTCAACAAATAAAATTATTTTTTATCCTATTATTGTAATAGGTTATATCACTTTTTGAATTTAAGTTTTGTATTTCTACTTGATAAAAATAATATTTATATAAGTACAATATTTAAATTAATATTTACATACGTGTTAATAAATAAATGAGCATGTTATTTAATATGATATTGAAATTCTCATGAAAATAGAATTTTGCCTAAAATTTTAAATAAAATGTTATTATGATGGAGTGTTAGGTCAGAGTTAAAATATATCATGCTGGATATTTAAACTAAATTATATTAGTTTATCATGGTTAAATCATATATTAATGAGAAAATGTACATTTATTAACCGTGATTTAGTGATAAAAGTATATATAAAAAAGGATTTACATATTCAGCTTAGTTTGACGTAAATATTGGAATGCAAATGATTTCACCGAATCTAATTACGCATTGCGGTATAAAAATAAATATAATATATATTAATAAATACTATGATACAGAGTCATACAATATTTTAATAAAATGTATATTCGATATGTGTGAGATGATTTTCAAACATTTATTGAAAATATAAAATTAATAAAATATACATAAATTAAAAATAATGTTCAAATAATGATGCTATAAGTATAAACAAAACATATTATTCATATGTCAAAATAAGATATAAAAATAGAGAAAGTTATAATTAAAATAACTTATGTAATTTGTTTAGAAAAATAAGTATAGACTAATTTTTTGTAAGAAAAATAAATTCAAAGTATTAAACACCATAAGTAGCTCTATTTAGGAGAAATGACATTTTAGTTAGCTTAAT
>JACEIK010005101.1:87179-117928 GCA_018107945.1 Datura stramonium | reverse complement strand
CTGAAAGGATGGAGGTGGGAATCCTGCATTTCCCTCTCTTTCTCACATCTATGCGATAATCTAATATTATTTGTCATCTTAGTCAGATCTTATATATCTACCAAATAAATAAACTCGTATATACGCTATGCTTCTGACTTCGTACTCTGAAGTTATAGAAATATACTGGGGATAGTACCGATAGAGGTATCATATTGGGAGGTCCCTCATACCTCCTCTTGCTGCTGTAGTTACCCTGCAGCTGGCTGGTGCCCTCTTTTGCTGCTATATCCAATCTTCTTCCTGTGATAAGGTGTCGCTAATCTAACAGTGTATCTGTAATCGAAGAGTACGATATGTTTTTAGGGACTCAACCCTATACTGTACCGCTCTATAGCATGACTGAATAAGAAGAAAGAGTAACCATCCTATAATGCCTTGCTGCCTCCAGTCTATAGCATGTGGTGCACAACACATGCATAGGCAAGACTCTACTTAGCACGGCTTGCAGACTCTCTGGGATACAACCTGGTCTGATACTAAGTTTGTCACGCCTCACCTTGGGGGGTATGACTGGCACCTGGTGCCCTACTAGGACCTGAACTGCTAGACTGCTGAGCCTAAGAACTTCTAGTGCCTGGCTGGCTCTAACTCTAATTCATGGGATCAACGAGCTATATAACAGTTGTAAATGCAGCTCCCGACCGACTAGGACTATAGCCACCTGTAAAACAACAACAGTTAACCCGAATCGCATCAACATAAGGGAACCTATGCAGGCCGCCAAGGCCACCATGCTGTCTAGTTACTTCTGAATCAAGAAAACAGGAGCTAAACTGCTACGTGACCGACAAGGTCACCACTACCAACTGAATAAGGCCTAACACGACCATCATAAACAAACTAAGACATACACACGGCCTCACACGACCGATACAGCTAACCACAGGGAATATACAATCTGCAAGCCTCTAAGAA
The DNA here is from genome assembly GCA_018107945.1 of Datura stramonium. NCBI lineage: Eukaryota > Viridiplantae > Streptophyta > Magnoliopsida > Solanales > Solanaceae > Datura > Datura stramonium. The sequence continues at coordinate 116,971 of JACEIK010005101.1, read as the reverse complement.
TACTGATAATATGGTCGGGACAAGGCCCCGGCCTACCCATATTGTACTACAAAAGAAAAGGAATAAACCTCTAGCTATCTAGCCCCGGATGACTGGAGCTGATAACTCTGTGTGATGGCCGGAATCACGAGGGGTCGGCTCCTCATCTATGAGTACTTGTAGGAAGTAATGCAGCGCCCTAACGGGTGTCAGTACCACTTGTACTGAGTATGCGAAGCAAACACTGGAAAATATCTGAAGATAAGTAATATAACTAATGGTACTGAAATAGAAAGAAATAGACTGTAACTGACTGAAGGTATGCGTTTACGACTATCCTTAACTATGCAGAAAGGAGTAGGAGTCATACCTAGAAATGTAGCATTCTATTGTCGATCTACTCATATCTAGCGTAACATGGAATAATATATCATAAAATAACGTAGCATAGCACACATAAACCTTAACCGGCCCCCATAAGTCGGGAGGTACAACCAATACGCAATCTATACCCCTACCCTGGTCATCCCATCTCCCATAGTAACTACAAGCATCCTGCCGATCCCCTGGGTATGCACTTGGGATTGCTGAGCCCCTGACTATAACTGTACTGAGCTAGGAGGACTCCTGAATCAACACCCTGGGCATACCCCCTCGACGGGGGTGTATAAAAGCCGACCAAGGCAAAATATGGGGAAACTGGCATCCCATCTTTGTCCCTTAGGGGACGACATGGCACTCCGTAGAGCGATGTATCCTTGCCCTCTGGCGGACGATTCGATACAGCTATAAACCCTGAGGTGGTCATGAATGCTAGGTAATCCAACCCCAAAATAATACAGTCAGGTCTCAACTAGTAATACTAACTGCGTATACTACATGCTGAAACTAGTGATAATAATGTGTATGTATATACTACGTGGTGAAACTAATGATAGTAATATGTATGTATTTAATACATGCTCAAACTAATAATAGTAATGTGTATACATAATTCATGCTGAAACTGACAATGGTATATATATAATTCTCTGTCATACTGTGCTAAATCTTATACCGAACAAGATATAATATTTCTGCTGAGAATCATGTTGTTTAACTGAGTTTCATGGTAAACCTGATTTACTATTTCTAACATGCATTCTAAACTTCATTTTAGGCTACTATTTTATTTCTGAAATACTCTACGGGAACTTATATTGCTTTACTAAGTTTCGACTGAACACGATGATGTCCTGCCATACCTTACTAAGTTAAATACTGGGCATGCTGTACTGTTTCTGAAACTTTGTACTGGAATATATATCGTGCTAGTAACTTTCAGGCTACACATGACATGATGTTGCTAATATCATACTAAAATTCATACTAAACATAATATGCGGTTTCTGAAACATTCTACCTACACTTGAACTTTTTTACTATATCGAAACCACTAACTTGCCGAAGAAACTAGCTTTACATACCTTGTCCGTTAACTTTCTGAGTATCTGGCATAACTCGGCTAATTTTTAGCTATTTCTTCCTACTACATTCATATTCATAGAAATTATAATTAAATTCATCAATATTCTAGAAGAAAATGCTACTTTGAATATATATATATAGCCCAAACTTTGACTTATCGAAAAACAGCCAAAAACTCGCTATTTCTCGGTAGTCCAGGAGGGAGAAATACTCACTTTAGGGCTAGGAGTATATTGACACTAATTTGGAGAAATTTCACTTACCTTAGCTCAGTAAGACGACGATTCGCCGGCCGAATTTCACAAAACTAATTCCGCAGGAATGTTCTCTGCAGCTTTGTACTTCGGTATCTGGAGTTAATTTGAGTTTTTACGGCATTTTACGGCGTATTCGGATGAATATTTACCTCAAACCCTCATTTCCCTCTGTCTCAGGTCGTTTTCTCGAAATTAAAATTAGGAAATGAAATAAAAACCAAAGTGAGGGGTGTATATACTGTGGCCTTGGCAAGGCCTCCGTGACATGCCGCCATCGCGGAGGCCCTCCCTCCGTGGCACACTTCCATCGCGTAGGGATTCTGCCCCGGTTTCTCCTGCTGTGGTTTGGTGGAATATTCGTCCGATCTTCCCCCTGGCCTTTTCCTAGAATCTATGGAATTCTAAAACACTTAACCAACATGCGAATAGGCCATCTACATGTCAAGAATTTATGGGGTGTAACACCCTATGCCTCAAAACTACGCACCAACATAGGTTTATACTTATATATACATTACTTTTGGACCTCCCTTGTGAGCTATCCCTACTCCGATTAGGCGCCGAGCTTGATATCGATATTATGGTATCGTCCTTAGCCCTGGCAAGGCTTTGGATGGCTCTACCGACTTGAGTGTGATAGTTGGGACCATGTAAGCTCTATTGTGGTATGTCGGTTAAAAGACAAATCTCCCATTGTTCCTCATGATTTTAGTTATGCATGTTATCATTCATGTTATATAAATCTATGTATGTTCTAAAGCAGGTTTGACTCAATATTCAGCTTTACTTATGACTATCAGATTTTAGCTTTGAGTCAATCGATTCAGTTATGATGTTATGTTATGTTATGTTGAGATCATGATTTTAGTAAGGATGCATGCAAGCCCTACTCTCAGATTCTTATTGTTTATGTTTTACATTATGCATGTTCTTAAATCTAAGGGCGCATATCATAGCACAACAATATATAAATCACATACGATAAGAGTTACATATTCATATCAACAAGTACAATAACATGCATGGTTCCAAACCCAGTCTCGTATTCTAAACAGTAATAATAACAGTTATATCAGCACATTACAAGAAATTACGTCTTGGCCCGCTCACTGGTTTGGGCTCCGCTACAGCGGCATCACTGCCATTACAGCGGTCTCCTTGTAGCGGGACTGCTAGCAGTACTATGACTAGTCTTCATCCCAACTTCTGCTATGTTTTGTTTCTACCCCATCTGGGGTCTCATTCTCTATCATACCCACCAGAATGAAAGCAGCATCATATAAAGCTTATGCAACCGTTAACATGAACACATTCATCAGTCCAAACAATACATTACCAACCACAATACATTCAAGTCATTACGTAGAGTATAACTAACCTAGTTCACGTCTTCCACCCACATTCTATAATAGATAGATTCTATCACCAATTCGGTTGTTTGCATCTTCTAAACATGATGTATGAGATTAATCGTGTGAGATTTTAATTCAGGAAGGGTGATCCCATAATTTATACATAGGAAAGTATTTTAACGACAACATCCAAAAGTTAGTCTACTTACCGTTGATTTGGTTTAATATATACCCTTAAACATAGGCCAATTATTATTTGTCATCTCTCCCCTAGGGGTCTTTTAATTATGGGGATATCACTACCTATTTCTAATCCATTAATCCTTAGAATCTAACTGATCTCAATTAACAAATAACAATGTATTTAAATTAAGACCCTACTTATCGAAATCATATCAACCATATGCACGTATAACTTGGATCTATACAATTGAGGAGTCTTGACTCCAAAATATATATCTATCATTTGATCTTGTTAGCCTTGGCTTAGTCGTAAAACACACTTGTCTTGTGAGGGCTTGCCCAAATCTCAAAGCCTTGCATACTTGAAATAGATTACATTGGTAAAAATCATAGATTCATACATGGGTAATTTGTAAACATTCATACATGCTAGATATCTCATCATACTTGGAATCATAAATCATAAACTTGACTTTTCATGAACTTGCATAATTTGGGCATAATCTTCTAAAATTTGAAATCATAAATTTGTAATCCAAACATGCTTAAAATCTTCCCATTAATCTTTCAAATACTTTAAAACGTACTCGAGATTGACCCATAAACAATTGATAGACAATTCTATAAGATTGAGTTAAAAACCCCTTTTAATCATAAATTGGATTGAGACTTGATTCATGAAATTTAGGAGAATTTGAGCCTAAGAATAGAAGGAACCCTCTTTCATAGCGTTACATACCTGGGTAAATTGAATCTACATTTGTCCTTGAAAGCCCAAGAGATTTGAAGAAGAACTTGAAGAACTCTAGGCTTGATCTTCAAAGGAAGGATTCTAATCTTGCATGCATGGGTGGGGATGAATTATAATAGTTTTAACCCCTTTAAACACCTCTTTCAGATCTTAAAATGATGTAGCTTAGGGCTTAGAAGATTAGAAATTATAAAAATACCCTTATTAATTTCGCAGGAAAAGTGACAGAGCCAGTCCCAATGAGAGACTGGACGAATCGTGAGGTGTCCTGATGGATCATCCCCTGACCCATTGCTACCACTGGAATTACATATTCCATCTTCTTTTCATCTTGACCACGGCTCACTCGATGAGTCGTGAAGTGACACCACGGCTCATCCCTTCATTCGTTCTGATATACATGCATATGGTTTATATGCTTTTGATTAGTAGGGTTGTGTACCATCTAGTCAGGTTAAGGATTCTACATCCGAGACCCCAACTCTTCACTCTGTCCCTGTAGTATGTGAGTATCCAGAGGTTTTCCCAGATGATCTACCAGGAGTCCTTCATGAGTGGGAGATTGATTTGGTATTGACCTTCTCCCTGATACACAACCTATATCTATTCCTCCTTACATAATGGCTCCAGTTGAGCTAAAGGAGTTGAAAGAACATTTGAAGGATCTATTAGATAAGGGATTCATTAGACCTAGAAAATCCTGTGGGATGCACCAGTTCTCTTTGTTTGAAAGAAGGATGGGTCACTTCATATGTGAATTGACTATCGACAGTTGAACAAGGTCACAATCAAGAACAAGTATCCCCTACCTAGAATTGATGACTTGTTTGACCAACTTCAAGGTGCTAAGTGTTTCTCAAAGATAGATATCAGATCCAGCTATCACCAACTCAAATTTAGGGAGAGTGACATCCCGAAGACAATCTTCAGGACTTGGTATGGTCACTATGAGTTTGTAGTTATGTTTTTTGGACTAACAAATGCTTCTGCAGCTTTTATGGATCTAATAAATAGGGTGTTCAAGCTATATTTGGACATGTTCGTGATTGTCTTTATAGACGACATTGTCATATACTCTCGGAGCGAGGAGGAGCATGCCACTAATTTGAGAATTATGCTACAGACTCTCAAGGATCATCAACTATTTGCTAAATTTAGCAAGTGTGAGTTTTGGTTGGATTCAGTATCATTTTTTGGTCATGTGGTGTCAAGCAAGGTGTGCTGGTAGACATTCAAAAGATAAAAATGGTGAAAAATTGGCCTAAACCAATTAACCCTTCAGAGATTAGGATCTTCTTGGGTCTAGTTGGCTATTACATGACATTTGTTGAATGATTTTCATCTATTGCAGCAGCGTTGACTAAGTTGACCTAGAAGAAAGCTAAATTTCAATGGTCGGATGCCTGTGAGAAGAGTTTTAGGAGTTAAAGACTCAACTCACTTCATACCCTGTATTGACTCTACTTGAGGGTACAAATGAATTCGTTATGTATTGTGATGCCTCTAGGGTTGGTCTTGGTTGTGTGTTAATGTAGCATGATAAGGTCATTGTGTATGCCTCTAGGCAGCTTAAGACTCATGAGAAGAAGTATCCGATGCATGAATTAGAATTGGTAGTTGTGGTATTTTCATTGAAGATTTGGATGCACCACTTATATGGGGTGCATGTAGATATGTTCACGGATCATAAGAGCCTTCATTATATATTCACTCAGAAGGACCTGAATTTGTGGCAAAAGAGATGGATAGAGCTTCTCAAGGACTATGACATGAGTGGCCTTTATCATCTAGGCAAGGCCAATGTAGTAGTGGATACTCTTAGTAGTTTATCCATAGAGAGCATGTGTCATGTGGATGGTGAGAGAAAGGAGTTAGTAAAGGATGTCCATAGGCTTTTTCATTTAGGGGTTCACCTTGTGGATTTGACGGATGGTGGTTCCATTATTCAAAATGGGTCAGAATCTTCATTGGTGACCTGGGTCAAGTCGAGGCAAGATGAGGATCCTACTCTAGTGAAGCTAAAGGAAGCTATTCAAAATCAGAAGGTGATGCTTTTCTCCCAAGGGGGAGATGGTGTGCTTCGATATCAGGGTTATTTATGTGTTGCGAGTGTCGATGATTTGAGAGAATGGATATTACATGAGGCTCGTGGTTACCAATATTCTATACATACAGGTTCCACAAAAATGTACCGCGACCTACAAAAAGTCTATTGGTGGAGTGGCATGAAGAAGGACATAGCAGAGTTTGTAGCTAAGTGTCCAGACTGTCAACAAGTGAAAATGGAGCATTGGAGACTTGGAGGTATACTACAGGACATCAGTATCCCCACTTGGAAGTATGAAGAGATCAATATGGACTTCATCATAGGGTTGGCTCACACTCGCCGACAGTATGACTCTATAAGTGTGGTGGTAGACAGGTTGACCAAAGTAGCTCATTTCCTACCAGTCAAAACTAGAGATTTAGCTGAGGACTATGTTATATTGTACATTTGAGAATTGGTTTGGTTACACAGGATTTTCTTTTCCATAATTTCGGATAGAGGTACTTAGTTCCTTGCAGTTTTGGAGATCATTTCAGAAGAGACTCGGTACTTAGGTCAAGCTTACTATAGCTTTTCACCCACATATAGATGGTCAAACTGAGTGGACCATTTAGACTTTTGAGGATATGTTGAGATCTTGTGTGATTGACTTCAAAAGTGGTTGGGATGATCATTTACCTCTTATCAAGTTTTATTACAACAATAGTTACCATTCTAGCATTCAGATGGCTCCGTTTGAGGTTCTTTATGGGTGGAGGTATAGATCTCCTATTAGTTAATTTGAGGCAGGTGAAGCTACATTGATAGGGCTAGATTTAGTTCATGAGGCTATGAAGAAAGGCTGAAAATAGCTCAGAGTCGTCAAACGTCATATGCAGATGTTAGGCGGAGAGAACTCGATTTGAAGTTGATGATTGGATCTTCACGAAGATGTCTCCCATGAAGTGAGTAATGAGGTTTTGAAAAAAGGGACACTTAGTCCCTGATATGTTGGTCGATACAGGATTTCAAGATGTGTTGACAAGGTGGCCTATGAGTTGGAGATACCAGCAGAGTTAGCTTCAACGCATCCAGTTTTCCATGTATCATTATTGAAGAAGTGCATTGGTGACCCGACTTTAGTTATTCTGATGGAGAGCATAGGTGTGTAGGATAGCCTTACCTATGAGGAGGTACCCATTAAGATCCTTGATTGTCAGGTTTGAAAGTGAGGGAAAAAGAAGTAGCTTCAATGAAAGTCTCGTGGAGGAATCAGCTTCTTGAGGGAGCTATAAGGGAGGTCGAAGCAGATATGATGGCTAGATACTTGCATTTATTTTCTTCTAGCTCCATTTCAGTTTGAGGTATCAGTTCCTCCCTAATACTCTACTCAGTTTAATATGAATTTCATGTCTCTCAGTTCCTTTCATGTCTTAAGATGTATATATGATTCATGAATTTAGTTCAATCATGTATCTCAGTCCGGAGTCAGTCACTTTGTTAGATTTCAGCTTCAGATGCCCATTTCTAGGATTCAAATTTTTTCTCCAGCCCTTCAGTCGGCTTATTCTACTTTTGAGGATGAATGTTTCCAATGGGAAGATATTGTAATACCCCAAAAGTCCCTCTAATCAAATTCGTGGCTGATGTGGAGAAAGCAGGAAAATGTTTGCACCGGGTCACAAGATTACTCGTTAGGTGACTTGTTAGGTGACTTGACGGATCATCCCATGACCTGTGAAATGGTGACATGCTGGAGGAGAGTCATTGTCAGGTGGTCACAATGGGTGGTGTAACGAGCCGTTGGTACTCCCCACGAGTCGTGGGTCGACCCATTGGTTGGGTAAGGTGGAAAAAAATATCAAAATCCAGTGAGAAGGAGGAATGAAGGGACGAGTCGTGGTGTCACTTCATGACTCATCAAGTGAGATGTGGTCAGGATGACAAGAAGGAGTATGGAATTCCAGTGGTGGCAATGGGTCAGGGGACGACCCGTCAGGCCACCTCATAATTCGTCCAGTCTCTCGTTGGCACTGGCGGTGTCACTTTTCCTGCAAAAACAATAAGGGAATTTTAATAATTCCTAAGATCCTAAGCCATAAACTACACCGTTGAAGCTTTAAAAGAGGTATTTAAAGGGGTTAAAACTATTCTAAGTCGTTCCCCTCCCATGCTGCAAAATTAGAATCTCTCCTTTTAAGAACAAGCCTAGAATTCTTCAAGTTCTTCTCCAAATATCTTGGATTTTCAAATACAAGTGTAGATTCAGCTTACTCAAGTGTGTAAGGATATTAATGAGCATTCCTTCCACTCTCATGCTCAAATTCTCCTCAATTCGATGAATGAAGTCTCAATCCATGTTATGATCAAAAAGGGGTTTTAATCCAATCTTATAGAATTCTCTATCAATTGTTTATGGGTCAATCCCCTGTATGTTTTAAAGTATATTTGAACATTCATGGACAGATTTTAAGCATGTTTTGATTACTAATTTATGATTTCAAATTTGAGAAGATTATGCCCAAATTATACAACTTCATGAAAAGTCGAGTATTTTATTTATGATTCCAAGTATGACGAGATATCTAGCATGTATGAATGTTTATAAATTACCCATTTATCAATCTATGATTTTGACCAATGAAGTCTAGTATGCATGATTTTGAGATTTTGGCAAGTCGAAACAAGACAAGTGTGTTTTATGACTTAGCCAAGGCTAATAAGATCAAATAATAAATATATATTTTGGAGTCAAGACTCCTCAAATGTATAGATTCAAGTTATGTTCTAGAATATGATTATATGAGAATTATACATATTTTGAAAGTAGTGTCTAGCACTGAGTAGGCTAGGGGTTCCATGATTTTCAGGTCTCATAAACTACGCGCCAACGTAGGTATATTTTGGGGCCTCTTAATAGAGCGTTTCCCCACCCAAGGGCACACCGTGATATCATACCTTACTTATCCTTCACCTTGGAAAGTCTTAGGATGGTCCTCCTCCATGTGGAAAAGATGTGGAATCATCATGCGCTCATACATGGTGGTTGTCGATTAAAAGGAGCCTCTCATTATTCCTCATTATTTCAATTATGCATGTTTGTGACTTATGATATTATGTTTTCAGCAGGTTTAACCCAATGATCAGTTTATAAGCTTTTACTTATGATTTCAGTAATGGCGAGCCATATGATTCTATTTCCAACTTTGGGTCATTTGATTCAGATATGAGATTCGGTTTATGACTATTCATGTTTTTAGATATCAGCATGTAGTCCTTACTCTCATGATATTATGGTTTATGTTATGTGAAAGATTTTAGTTATACTTACTCAGCCTTTTTTACTTACCTTACATACTCAGTACATTCCAAGTACTAACCGCATACTTTATGCCGTATCGGTTCATGATACAAGTTCAGATGCTTCACTGTTAGCCAGTCTCCACAGCTTAGTCTAGTTCTCTTATTGGTGAGTCCTCATCCTCCAAGGACCTTAATATTGAGGAGTTGTGTTTTTCAGTTTTTAGTATTTTAGTGAGCTAGTTGGGGATATTGTCCCATCAACTCTTCAGTTATGATTAGAGGCTTTTCCAAACAATATGTAGAACTTTAGCTTTGTCAGTGTTGACTCTATTTGGTTGATATGTATTTAGACTTTCACTTATTCATGTTTAATTTATCAGTTTTCGTTTGATATATGCTCTTTAGTCGCTGTTTATCGACTTGGAGCCATTCGTAGTTCTAGGTTTCATGTCTCGATCAGAGGCCTCAACTCGGGTCGTGAAAATTTTTTCAAAGGAGTGGTCAACGGAGTTCTTCCTGGAGATCAATTCGAAACAATAACGTTTTGTCTGATATTCCTGGACATCAAACACATTTTTAGGAGGTTCAAATCATCCTGCAATTTTAGAGATATGCTACCGAAGGCCCTCGAATCACGAAAAACCTTAGGAAAGAAGAACCAAGAGAACAAAATAATTTTACTAACAAAGATTCATCAATAAAATTATGTTTTATTTATTTTTGGATGAATTTATTTCTTGGCATTTTTGAAAATTTGTTGCAAACAATATTTAATGTTTTTTTAGTTGGTTAACTTTATTATGATGATTTGTGGACTACGATTCATGTAGATTGAGGCCTACATATCTATCTCATAGATTTAGTTTGAATTACTACTTTACTCTAAGCAATGAAAACCGTGTTGTTTGAGGTTTAGGTATCGCCAGAAAGGTTGTTATTTGGACTCTTCCATTATTTATTATTATTAGTGTTAAAAGATAATAGAAAATAAACACTTGCAACGCTTTATGTTTATGGAACCTATCTTTATACCCACCACTGTTTATTTTGATTTGAGAATTAATAGGTTCTTTTTGGAAGTGATCTCTCTTGTGGAGATTTATTTATTTTAAAATATAAAAAGTTGTGTATGTGTGACATATGTCAATATTGATCAGCCCAAAGGAAATTCAATATTTCACATAATTATATGTGTATTTTGTGGTAATAAACGCGTGATAATTATTTATTTTTACCTACGAAGAAACAAATTGACCCAAAGAAAGATTTACTACTCAGCATATTCTTTTATTATTAATGCTTGGTTACTGCATCAAAATACCACTTACAAGTTAATATTTTATCAAAAAATAAAATATTAATTGAGTTCCCTGTATCTTGAGATGGGTTTACCTTTATTCAACTTAATTTTCATTTTGTTTTTATGTATTGAGTGAAATTATTTTGTTATTTATTGTTCTCTAATTTGGCAAAAATTGCTCGTGTGGATATTATTGTTACTGTCAATTCAATTCGTGTGTTAAGTGGCTCTAACTTGAAATCATGGCAAGAGACCCTCGGAATAGTTTTCGGAGTCATGTATCTCAACCTTGTGTTCAGGGTTGATTCTCCACTACCTCTTATAGATACAAGTACCTCAGATGAAAAGATAGAAAGCTCAAATTGCATATGTATGATGATCATGAAAAGTTATACCAGAAACATTCAGCGACACGGTATTTGAAAAGTTTACGACAACTAAGAAATATATAACTGAAATTGAAAAGGAATTCGTTAAAAATAAAAAGACAGGATCCATACACTCTTGACAAATTAAATTTCAATGAGGTACAAAAAGAATAAGAAAATTAGAGTACAACAACATAGAAGAACAATATAAGAATTACCAAAAGAATATTTATTTCTTTGATGGAGTTGTAGGTCGTTACAACATTTATATTTACTTGATACAATTGTTTTTCTCAATGAATTCTTGCATGTTAATATAACCGGTAATAAGTGCAAATTTGACCCGCAAGAATTCAACTTCATTGTTGCACAAGAGATTAGACTATATCTCCAAAAGAAGAATTAAGACTTCTGTCCTATGGTATTCTTGATCCCTTTAAAAAAAATTCAATTTTGATGTTTGTATTGTATTAAGGGGAAACAAATAAATGTTAGGAGATTATAAAATAATAGGTTATTAGACGTTTTAGAACTTATACCGTTATGCCCCAGCATAGGGTCTAGGCAAGACCAGCATCCGATGTCATTTATAGCCTGAGTGTAGCTCTTACATGGAATGAAACATAAAGCATTCAACTAAATATGAAGGGAAAAGGATAACACAAAGCTGAGGAAGACAAATCATGCATCAAAATAAAGATTTTCATAAAATCATCATTTTAATTACATCATGTGATACAAGGTCCAATAAGAGATGGAAGACATGGAAATATACTGAAGTGGCAACTCTATAAGACTTTAGTACGATAAAAGTATTAGATTTTTATCAGGACAAGGCCCCCAGCATACCACACCAGACAAAATTATACATGAGTTGAAAGATATAATCACCCCAAGAAAGAATGGAGCACACCAAAAGCTGAACTAAGGTAATCACCCAAGAAAGAACGGGCCAATCGTCTTTGTACTTGAGGCTACATTATTAAGTAGTGCAGCTCCCCACCAAGAAAAGCATTAGTACGTGAAATCGTACTGTATGTGAGATAGCAAAAAAAGGACACATAGAATACGTAGGAGTAGATAAACTATGCATAAAAATCATAATTTAACATGTAAAATTATAGTGTTTCAAAAAAACATGCAATTTTCCCTGAAAATTTATAGCTCATATTGTGTCTTGAAAATATTGAGGGAGTTTGTGGCATAGTCAACATAGTGCATCATGTAAACATGGAGTCTGATTCCTATGGCCCGACCAGCTAAGTCACTACCTACCTTGCCGGGTAGGAGGCATGAAACTGACTTGCTATAAAGATTCTTGTATTCATCCACTATAGAGAAATAGTTGGGGATGTGCTTGTACTCGACATGCACCACACCTATGCCNTTAGATAGAGAAATAGTTGGGGATGTGCTTGTACTCGACATGCACCACACCTATGCCAATAAACGTAGTTTTGGGAACTTTTTCCTAACAGATTCATACCTTCTCAAGTATCCACTTTCCCTTATTAGAATCATGATACTGGAAATAGCCCACAGACACTTCGTCTTACTTTTTCTCTGAAAAGTTGCCCTCGGGCATCTAGTCTTACTCTTTCTCTGAAAAGTTTAGTCTGAAAACTTGGCCTTATCTGAAGGAAATAAAAAATATTGTATTCTTCAATTCAAAACCTCAAAATTATAGATCACGCTATTATTTGAAAACTCATAATCATGATAAAATTTATATGCTATAACTCAAATAAAAATCATATGTGGGCACTTGCAAAAATGAGTTATAAATTCTCATAGTGAAATCTCAAGACATTTCATCAAATTCATATTTTTGACACATAAGGGCAAAATCATAATTTAATAGAACTATCAAGGAGGAACATGGTAAAATCACAAGAATAACTCATGTGATAAAATCAAGCTACTCATAAAGATATATAAAATTCATAGAGAAAAGCATTAGAATTTCTAAACCCATAGTGAAGACTTCATCAAACAATTAATAAATCTAAGTGTGGCATGCTTCACGCCCATAAGTAGGACTTTTAGTTGACACAACTTCATAAACTCCCTGGGACGCAGGAACCTAGTACTCTGATATTAAGTTTGTCACGCCTCAGCCTAGACCCTAGGCGAGATTAACATTCGATGCCATTTTAGACCTGAGCATATCTCTTAACATGGTATGGAACATATATCATTTAACTAAACATGAAGGAATAATAATAATACATAGAGAGGAAGACAAATCATGCATAAAAATAAACCTTTTCATAAAATCATCATTTAAGTACATTATGTGACAAAAAGTTCCAACCAGAGTAGGAAAACACGAAAATACACTAGAGTGAAAGCCTATGAAACCTCTACTACAACAAGAGTATAAGATTTTCAAGAAAAAGCACCCAGAATACCTTCAAACAAAATTATACATGAGCTGAAAGATATTACCCCAAGAAAGAATGGGGCTCACAAAAAAATTAACTGAGGCAATACTACTACACTACTCGGCCAATCATCTCTGTACTTGAGGTTGCATTATTAAACCATATAGTCCCCCTAGCAAGAGGGGCATTACTATATGGAATTGTACCAAATGTAAGATGGAATAAAAAGGAAACATAGAATATAGAGGGATAGAGAAGCTATGCATAAAAATCATAATTTAACATGTAAAATCATAGGGTTCTGAGAGAAAAACATGCAATTTTCCCTTAAAAAATATAGCTCATACTGTCCTAAAAATACTAAGGGAGTTGGTGGAATAACCAATGTAGCGCGCTAGTACATGAAGTTCGATCCCTATAGCTTGACCGGCTAAGCCACCACCTACCATTCCAATTAGGAAGGCTAAAACTGACTTGCTAGCAAGATTCCTATAATCATCTGCGGTAGGGAAATAAGCTGGGGATATGCTCGTACTTGACACGCTACATAGCTATGCCAACAAATGTAGTTTTAGGAACTTTATTGTAACAGACTCATACCTTCTTGGTTAACCACTTTCCCCTATTAAAATCATGATACTAAAAATAGACCTCGGGCTCTTAGTCTTACTCTTTTTCTGAAAAGTTTGTTCTGAAAACTTGGTCTTATCTGAAGGCAATAAACTGTAGTATATACCTTCAAATCGAAAGCTCAAAATCATAGATCATGCTATTAACTAAACCCTCATAATCATGAAAAACTTTATATGCTATAGCTAAAGTAAAAATCATATGTGGCCAATTTCCAAAATTAGTGATATAAATTCTCATAATAAAATGTCAAGACAGTTCATCAAATTTATCTTTTTGACACATAAAGGCAAAATCGTAATTTAATAGCAGTATCATTGATGAACATGAAAAACTCATAAAAATAGCAAATCTGATGAAATTAAGCTTCTCATAAAGATATATGAAATTCATAAATTAAAGCATGAGAATTTCTAAATCCATAGTGGAGACGTCATCAAACAAGTAGTAAATCTCTACATGAGTAGGGGAAATAAATTTGTAGGAGGAAACATGATGTCCCATACTTTTATATTTACCTAACATACCTTATTTCTTCTATAGTAAGAGAAGAACATAAGTTAAAGCTTTGGGAAATAGGGTTGTAATATCTTCTTTGAGCTAGAAATGTATTTTTCCTTAAAATCCTAAGAGAGTAGAAGCTAGGTATTATAAATCTTAGCTTGCATGCAATAAATATTCATATAAATAGCTTGGAGGAGCTTACATTAGAGTGGGAGAGCTTGTACAAGAGAGTATCCAATTTTAAACTTCAAAGGTGAAGAAAATGAGTATGAAAATCGGGTCTAGCACTTCTATAGGCGCAGAGAAAATCACAACTTATGAATACCTGAGCACTATTATAGACCATAGAATCAATCTATGGTCTGTTATTCAAGTCGTAGACCACCTCTCACCATTTACTTCCCATTTACGGTTCTTAGATATAGATCGTAGAATCAATTTGTTGTCCGTAGATTGAGTCTTCTATTGTCTTAAGGAAAAATTCACTCTAAAAAATTTTCATCTACAATGCCAGGTATGGACCATAAATTGAACATGTGGTTTGTAGATTGAATCATAAACCTTATCCAGAAACTTAAAATTTTGAGTCTCTACTTACAGTGGCCAGATACGATCCATAGATTTGATTTACAATTTGTAGGTTGTTTTGTAGACCTTAAACTGTGACCTAAAACTAAGCCAATCCCTTCGTACCTTGACATATGGTACCGTAGAATCTATTTACAGTCTATATGTCATCTATGGTACCTACATAGTGATTTATCTATATTTCACACTTCCATTAATTAAACACCCTGTTTACTTCCATTCTTTGTTAAGGGATTCACACACCATATATACTCCATTCTTCACATGAAGAATTATGTACTAAGGTTGGGAATTTCTTCCGAAAGTACGAGGTGTTACACATTATGACGCCCTAGAAATTCCTTAAACTAGCCTTTAGATTAAAACTTGATTATGCAGAAAACTGGGAAAAAAACCTCAGTACGAGTCACAATACTACTCATAAAATCATGGTACTAGCCGTACGTGGACTCGTAACAAGAGGGTGGGAAAACAATAAGTGTGATTGAAGGAACCACGGGTGAATGTTAGGACTCGTACCAAGATGATACGGATTTTACTGACCTGTTATACCTCAAGAACTCAAAAATTGGACCCGGGAGTTGAAACAGGAAAAAACTAAAAATTTAAGTTGCAGGCTTAGATGAGTCATTGGAGGACTCATGAGATCAGCCCACGAGTAGTCAGGTGACTCGTGGGGAAGACCAATAAAGAGTAGGAAGTTTTGAGGAAAAGGGTTCCCACAGGTGTGGGAACGGATCATGGTCAGTCACCACGAATCGTTAGGTCAACCAAGGGGTAAGGGAGAAGAAATATAGAAGAGGTCAGACCTGTGTACTTGACGGAAGCTGACCACGACTCATTTGGTCAGGTAGCAAGTCATGGTTTGAGTCATGGGGTGAATTATGTGTGAAGTAATGTAATTGAGGTAGTGTACTTGACCATTGGTGGGCACGAGTCGTGGCCACCCCTGACGAACTGTTATGTGATCCGGTACGAGCCTAGGAGTTTTGACAAGCAGTGTACCTGACGAGAAACATGAGGAGTCGTTTGGGCCAGTGATGAGTCATTATGTCATCCGTTAGGACCACCTGGCAGTTATTTTCTACAAATTAGTAAGGGTCTTTTCGTAATTTCCTAAGTTTCTAAGACATGTACAACGGCGTTTAAGGCTCGTTTTATAGGGTTTTAAGAGGGGAAAATCTACTCTAAGCGATTTCATTCCATACATGCAAACTTGAGTGATTGAAGAAGAGATTTAGAACAAGTTTTCAAGGTTTTCATTGGAATCTCATCTTGGGAATTCAGAGAAGTGTTAGAATCATCCCTTCCAGGTATGTAGGGATATGAGTGGGTATCTTCTTCCACACCCATGCCCAATTCCAACTGAATTATGAAAATATCCTATGATCAAGTATGGGCTTTTAGGAAAATGCATCAATATTCAATTTATTTACATGGATATTAATTCATTATGATTTTAATATGGAATTGTGAAGCATGGGGTAATTTTACAATGATTTCAATTATAATTATGTTTCTAACTTTAATAAATGTTGAAGCCCATTGATGATATGATCATGAAAAATATGATTTACGAAATAAATGTGATAATGATGAGAGATTATGATGAAAAGCATGAATTGAAGCTACCCATGTTTATAATTATATTTTCAAGGAGAATTGAGCATTTTTAAGTATGATAAAGCTTTGGGTAATTCCAGCATGTTGATTTCAAATGATGATTTTCTCTAAATAAGCTTACCATATTGTTTTGGAGCGAAGTCTCCCAAATTCCATAATTTAGCTTGTGGTATGTTTGAGTTAAATCTTCTTTCGTATAGCTTACCACATGGTTTTGGAGCAAGGGCTCCCAAGTATGTTCAGCTTGTGGTATGTTCTGAAATAAAGTTTCTCATATGCATGAATTAAATTGAGATGTATGTATGATTGAACTTCATTTTCATATGATGTCGAGTCTATGCATGATTTCATTATTGAGCTTTGTCAATAGCCAATATTGAGCTTCGTTTCCATACGATGTTGAGTTATGCATGATTTCACCTTGAGCTTCGTCAATAGACGATGTTGAGCTTCATCAATAGATGATGTTGAGCTTTGTTATATACGATGTAAAGCATTGCATGTTTTTTGAGAGAAGAATCTAGCACCGAGCATGCTAAGGATCAATCACCCTATGCCCCAGAACTATGTGCCAAAATAGGTTGATACTATTATATTATTGAGACCTCCCTTGTGAGCTATCCCCGGACCAATTGGCCCTTCAGCTTGATATCGATATCATTGTAGCATCCTTAGCCCTGACAAGGTTTTGGATGGCCCTGCCCACTTGAGTGTAATATTCGGGACCATATAAGCTCTATCGTGGTATGTCGGTTAAGCGACGAGTCTCCTACTATTTTATATGATTCTGTATTTGCATACTCATTACTCATGGTTTCAATTGCATACATGTATGTTCTAAAAGTAAGGTTTGACTCAATGTTCAGATTTTCAATAAATGTGATGGTTCAGCTTTGACTCATTCGAGACAGTTGATGTTTTAAAGTTATGAGTTGTCATGTTATGAAAAGATCATGATTTCAAAAATGATGCATGCAAGCACTACTCTCAGCATACTGATATTATGTTTAATTAATACATTGTGTTTGATTGATTGATTTTACTTACTTTAGCAGTTTTACTTACCTTGCATTACTCGATACATTCCACGTACTGACCGCATACCTTCTATGTTGTATTGTTTCATGATACAGGACCCGGCTCACAGCTTCAGCCCCGCTCTTAGACAGCTTCCTGAAGTTAGTATCTGCTCGGATTGGTGAGTCCTCATCCTTCAAGGACTAGACTTTCAGCTTCCCTTATGTATTTCCAGTTTAAGTATTATTGAGTTATTTGGGGTCTTACCCCATCAACTCATCTATATTAGAGGCCTTTCAGCCTTATGTATGTATATCAACTTCAGGTGTTTGTTCTGATGTTGTGTTGAGTTAGACTTCCGCTTAGTTTATATTATTGGTTCTTCTATTTTTTGATTGAAGTAGATGTATGCTTATGCCATGGGTCAACTTGGGGTCTTTCGAGGTCCCTCGTCTTGTGTCTATGATTCGGGCCTTTGTTCAGGTCATGACAATCTTGGTATCAGAATAATAGGTTTTGAAGTGTCCTAGGGTGTCTGAAAGCCGCGTTCAGTAGAGTCTTTTTCATGGGTGTGAAGTGCGCCACACTTGTGACAAATAGGATACTATATGTTTAGGAAATGTCCCCTTCTTTCATGATCTATATCGTGCGATGAAAGGTCTTTTGATCCTTCTAATTCGTGTTATTCGCGATTGTAGAATCATGGCTCCTTAAAGAATAAACGGAAGGAGGAATGGAGGTGGTGATGGCCACAAGGATGGAAATGGTTATGGGCATCAGCCAGCCCCACCAGTCCAGGAGACTCAGGCACCGGAGCTGGCTGCCTATATTGAGTTCTAGGCCTCCATTCAGATGCTTACGCAGGCCTTGACCACTTAGGTCAATCAACATGTTGTTGCGCATGTTTCTCAAAATGGCAATGCAACAGCGGCTCGAGTCAGAGACTTTTTGAGGATGAATCCGCCAGAGTTCCTTGGGTCCAAGGTAGATGAAGACCCACATGAGTTTGTTGATAAGATTTTAAAGATCGCCTAGGTCATGGGGGTGAACGGGGCGGATTGCGCCAAGTTAGCCTCTTATAAGCTAAAAGGGGTCACACATATCTGGTTTCGTCAATGGAAGGAAAGCAGGGTCGCAGGAGCAGGTCTTGTCACTTGGGAAGAGTTCCAGGTTGCATTTCTAGACCGGTTCTTCCCTCGGGAGATGAGGGAGTTAAAAGCCGCTGAGTTTGTGAATTTGAAACAAAGAAGAATGACTGTCAAGAGTATGCCCTTGAGTTCACTCGCCTATCAAAATATGCCCCAGAGTTGGTAGCCGATCAGAGGTCATGAGTGAGTAGATCTTCCATGGAGTTGCAAGCTATATGGACAATGATTGCAGAACAGCTATGCTGCACCAGGATATGGACTTCCCTTGGATAGTGTTGTACGCCCAGCAAATGGTGGCGGCACATTCGAGAGAGAGGGAGGCCAAGAGGGCCAAGACCGAAGGCCACAAATTCTCTAAGCAGAGGTCCAAAGGTGGCACCATCAGCAGACCCACCAGAGATCATCAACCCCAGCATCTTCAGCAGTGAGTGTGCCATCCAGGCCCATACATGATCAAAGAAGGCGAGTTTCAAGATCGAGGGGTCATAGCAGCAGACTCGCAGATTTTAGCATCCTAGCTTATCGCAGGTGTGGTCGAGGGCACACAGGCTAGTGTTTGGCAGGTTCAGCAGCTTGTTTTAGATGTGGGCATCCCGGACACATGCTCAGAGATTGTCCAACTACGAGACAGGATCTGGTTGGGGGTCGAGGCCCAGCTTCTAACTCAGCAGCCCCTCCCCCACGCTCAGCATATCATGGGGGAATCTACTAGCACAACTGGCGGCCAGCGTCAGAACAGATTTTATGCTTTAGCAACCTGTCATGAGGAGGAGGCCTGCCAAGATGTTTTCACTAGTATGCTGAGAGTTTTTCATGTTGATGTGTATGCATTGCTAGATCCGGGGATACCTTGTCTTTTGTGACACCTTATATGGCCAGTTGCTTTGGAGTTAGTCCCGATGTTTTTTCATAACTCTTCTTAGTTTCCACTCCCGTAGGTGTCTCAGTTATAGCTAGACGGGTGTATAGAGATTGCCCAGTCTCTGTTCTTCATAAGGGCACCTCAGCAGATTTGATAGAGTTAGCCATGACCGACTTTAATGTTATTCTCGGCATGGATTGGCTATTTTCATGCTATGCTTCAGTTAATTGTAGAACTCGAACAATAGAGTTTAGATATCTAGGTGAATCAGTCTTAGAGTGGAAGGGTAGTTCAGCTAAGCCTGTAGGTCGATTCATTTCCTACCTTAAGGCTAGAAAGATGATTTCTAAGGGTTGCATGTACCATCTAGTTAGGGTTAAGGAAGTGGAGTCCGAGACCTCGACCATCCAGTTCGTACCAGTCGTACATGAGTATCCAGAGGTCTTTTCTGATTATTTGCCAGGTGTTCCTCCCGAGCGGGAGATTGATTTTTGTATTGACCTTTTTCCTGACACGCATCCTATATCTATTCCTCCCTACACAATGACTTCAGCCGAGCTAAAAGAGTTGAAAGAGAAATTGAAGGACTTTCTAGATAAGGGTTTCATTAGACCGAGTAAGTCTCCATGGGGTACACCGGTTCTCTTCATATGAAAGAATTATGGTTCCCTTCGTATGTGTATCGACTATCGGCAACTGAACAAGGTCACCATTAAGAACAGGTATCCTTTTCCCAGAATTGGTGATTTGTTCGACCAGCTTCAAGCTTCCAAGTGTTTCTCCAAGATGGATCTCAGGTCCAGGTACCACCATCTCAGGGTTCTGGAGTGTGATATCCCGAAGACAGTCTTCAAAAAATGGTATGGTCATCTTGAGTTTGTGGTTATGTCTTCTGGACTAACAAATGTTCCTGAAGCTTTTATGGAACTGATGAATAGGGTGTTCAAACAATATATAGACATTTTCATGATCGTGTTCATCGAATGATATCCTTTTATACTCTCTGAGCGAGGAGGAGCATGCCACTAATTTGAGAATAGTGTTGTAGACTCTCAAGGATCGCCAATTGTATGAAAAGTTCAGCAAGTGTAAGTTTTAGTTGAACTCGGATGCATTTTTGGGTCATGTGGTATCGAGTGAGGGCATAAAGGTAGATTCTTAGAAAATCGCAGCGGTGAAGAATTGGCCTAGACTGGTGAATCCTTCGGATGTTCGGAGTTTCTTGGATTTAGCCGACTACTATCAGAGATTTGTTGAGGGTTTTTCATCAATTGCAGCACCATTGACCAGGTTGACTTAGAAAAAGGTAAAGTTCCAATGGTCAGAGGCTTGTGAGAAATGCTTTCATGATTTGAAGATTCGACTCACTTTAGCACCTGCGTTGACCCTACCCGAGGGTACAAATGGTTTTTTTTGTGTATTGCAATGCTTCGAGAATCGGGCTCGGGTGTGTATTGATGTAGCAGGGAAAAGTAATAGCATATGCCTCCAGACAGCCAAAGATCCATGAGAAGAATTACCTTACCCATGATCTAGAGTTGGTAGCGGTAGTATTCGCCTTGAAGATATGGCGGAATTATTTGTATGGGGTCCACGTGTATGTGTTTACATATCACAAGAGTCTACAATATGTGTTCACGCAGAAGGATCATAATCTACGGCAAAGGAGGTCATTAGAGCTACTCAAGGACTATGATATGAGTGTTCATTACCATCCGGGAAAGGCTAACATGGTAGTGGATGCACTTAGTAGGCTCTCTATGGAGAGTGTATCCCACGTGGAGGAAGGAAAGGAGTTGGCAAAATATATCCATCGACTTGCAAGGTTGGGAGTTAGGTTGGTCGACTTAACCGATGGTGGTGTTGTTGTGCAGAATGGATTAGAATCATTCTTGGTGGTTGATGTGAACTCCAGGAAAGATGAGGATTCGATTTTGAAGAAATTGAAGGAAGTTGTGCGGAGTCAAAAGGTGGAGAATTTCTCCTAAGGGGGAGATGGTGTGCTTTGGTCCAGGGCCTTTTGTGTGTTCTAGACGTTGATTATTTGAGGGGCCGAATATTGCATGAGGCGCATGGTACCAGATATTCTATCCATCCGGGGTCCAATAAGATGTATCGTGATTTGCAAGAAATCTATTGGTGGGATGGTATGAAAAAGGACATTACAGAGTTCATAGCTAGGTGCCTGAATTATCAACAAGTAAAAGTTGAACATCAGCAGTGGGGAGGAGTACTTCAGGATATTAGCATTCCTACTTGGAAGTGGGAAGATATCAACATGGATTTCATAATAGGATTACGCACTCTCCGACAGTATGATTCCATTTGGGTGGTGGTAGATAGGTTGACCAAGGAGGCACATTTTCTACCGGTGAAAACCACATATTAAGTGGATGATTACGCCAAGTTGTATATTCAGGAGTTGGTTCGAGTTCATGGAGTTCCCTTGTCCATTATTTTAGACCGAGGTACTTAGTTTACCTCGTGGTTCTAGCGATCTATCCAGAAGGGGCTTGGGACTCAGGTTAAGCTCAGTTCAACCTTTCATCCGCAAACAGACGGCCATGACGAATGAACAATCCAGACCCTGGAGGACATGTTGAGGGCATATGTGATGGACTTCAAAGATAATTGGGATGATCACCTACCTCTGATCGAGTTGGCGTGCAACAATGACTATCACTCTAGTATCCAGATGGCACCATTCAAGGTTGTTTATGGGCAGAGGTGTACATCGCCCATCAGATGGTTCGAGATTGGTGAGGCAACTATATTATGGCCTGATTCAGTTCATGAGGCTATGATGAAGGTTCAGTTGATAAGGGGAAGGCTGAAAATCACTCAGAGTCGTCAGAAATCATATGCTAATGTGAGGAGAAGAGATTTGGAGTTTGAGGTAGACGATTGGGTATTTCTAAAAGTATCTCCCATGAAGGGAGTCATGCGGTTTGGAAAGAAAGGAAAACTTAGTCCCCGATATGTTGGTCCCTACCGGATCATGAGAACAGTTGGTAAGCTAGCGTACGAGTTGGACTTTCCCTCAGAGTTATCTTCTCTACATCCCTTGTTTCATGTGTCACTTTTGAAGAAGTGTTTGGGAGATCCAGCTCTAGTAGTCCTAATGGACAGTGTCGGTTTAAAAGATAGCCTCAACTATGAAGAAGATCATATAGAAATATTATACCGTTAAGTTGAAAGATAAGGAAAAAGGAAGTAGCTTCAGTTAAAGTCCTATGGAGGAATCAGCATGTTGAAGGAGTTACATAGGAAGTCGAAGCGAATATGAAGGCTAGATACCCACATTTATTCTCTACCGGTTCAGTTTCGAATTGAGGTATCAATTTTTCTCTATGAATTTAATTAGTTTTCATGTTCAGTTCATGTGTTCAAGTTTCTTTTATATGTATGGATATGCACATGAAGAATGAGATCAGTTCAGCTTTGTTTCATGAGTTGAAGGTACTTATTCCATAAAAATTTCGATTTAAACGAATAGCGTTTGAGTATGACGATTGTATGTTTTTGTTTTCTGCTTGTTTCTAACATTCGAGGATGAATGTTCCCAAAGGGGAGATAATTTTATACCTTGAGAACTCAAAGATCGGACCAAGGAATTGAAATGGAGAAAATCTTAAAATTTAAGCTCCAGGCTCAGAACGAGTCATCGGACGACTTGTGAGATCAGCCCACGAGTCGTCAGGTGACTCGTGAGGAAGACCAATGGATAGTAGGAAGTTTGAAGGAAAAAGGTTCCCCATGGGCATGGGAACTACTCATGGTCAGTCACCACGAGTCGTTAGGTCAACCGTGGGGTAAGGGAGATGAAATATAGAAGAGGTCAGACCAGTGTACCTGACGGAAGTTGACCATGACTCGCTTGGTCAAGTAACGACTCGTGGTTTGAGTCGTGGGCTGACTTATGTGTGAATTAATGTAATTGAGGCACTGTAGTTGACGATTGGTGGCCACGAGTCGTGGTCACCCCAAACAAACCGTTATGTGATCCGTTACGAGCCCAGGAGTTTTGACAACCAGTGTACCTGACAAGCAACATGACGAGTTGTTTGGGCCATTGATGAGTCTTTAGGTTGTCCGTTAGGACCACCTGACAGTTATTTTTTGCGAATTAGTAAGGGTATTTTCGTAATTTTCTAAGTTCCTAAGACCTATACTACGTCGTTTAAGGCTCGTTTTACAGGGTTTTAAGAGGGGAAAACCTATTCTAAGCTATTTCATTCCATGCATGCAAACTTGAGTTATTGAAGAAGAGATTTAGAACAAGTTTTCAAGTTTCCATTGGAATCTCATCTTGGGCATTCAGAGAAGTGTTAGAATCATCCCTTCCAAATATGTAGGGTTATGAGTGGGTGCCTTCATCCACACCGATGCCCAATTCCTTCTGAATTATGAAAATATCTTATGATCAAGTATGGGGTTTTACCCAAATGCATGAATATTCAATTTCTTTACATAGGTATGAATTGATTATGATTTTAATATCGAATTGTGAAGCATGAGCTGATTTTACAAAGATTTCAAATATAATTATGATTCTAGATTTTATGAATGTTGAAGCCCAGTGATGATACAATCATGAAAACTATGATTTACGAAGTAAATATGATAATGATGAGAGATTATGATGAAAAGCATGAATTAAAGCTACCCATATTTATAATTTTGTTTTCAAGGAGAATTGAGCATTTCTAATTATGATAAAGCTTTGGGCAATGTTGATCTTGGGCATAATTACGTGCCCAAGTGCTACTTTATAGCTTCATTTAGTTGGGTTTGTCTAATTATACACTTACATTCTTATGCATTTTTATGTAAATTTGGGTATGCACTAACAAACATGATTAGTCCTTGTTTTGTAGGTGTATAATGCATATAAGGGACTAAATAATGATGGGTGAAGTGAAGGAATGGGGTTGGGAGTGAATTGCAAAAGATGGGAAGAAAACATGCCATGGCAAGGCTGGCTACACCAGGCACTGTGCCACGCTATGCGTGTGTCGCGCCTAGCGCCGCGCCACGCCAAGGCCATGCGCGCAAGATGCTTCCCTCCAAGGCGCCTGCGCGCCAGCGTCTATGCCACGCCAAGCACTGCTACGTGCCACATGTCGTGTCACACCAGCCATTGCGCGATATTGGGGTCGTGTCACGTCGGTTGTCTTTCAGGAAATTCATGCAAGACATGCCGAGGAAGCAATTTCCAGTGGGCTTCCGCATTACCTCCATGGCAAGGAGGAAAATTGGTGTGTTCACCACCATGCCACAAAGTCATTCCATGACAGGCCAAAACATGCAAACTTTACAGTTACTATAAATTAAACCCTTAGCTTCTTCATAAAGGCTTTAAAAGAGGGGCACTGTATTACTTGTACGACCGTACGCTTGCGTGTGCGCTGGGCACAAACATGTTTTTGGCGCCGTTGCCGGGGCCTAGTGGAGTTTAGTGAATTTTTCTGTTTCTGTGTGATTTTTAATTTCCTTAAGTGTTGAGAATGTTGGTCTTAGTCTTCTATATTGCAGGTGATAGGTTGTCCATGCAGAGCTGGCAAGGAATAGAGAGCTGGTGGAACCGTTGCTTGAACTTGAATGTCAACTTCATTTATTCAGGAGGGAAGCTCTAGAGGGAAAGCTAAAGAGACTTCAGGAGTGGTTACAACAACACCCACCAGCAGGGCAAGCAGAGTTGTCACATGAAACCATGGAAGCCCAACCAGTTCGCGAAGTGGCAATACCACTAGCGACAAATGTGACCTCTAGTATCCGCAAACCGGAGCCTAGAGGGAACTTTAAGCTTAAATAGAACATGGTGCAGCTTTTACATTCTAGTGTCCAGTTCACTGGGATAACTCATGAGGACCCACAACAACACTTACAGAACTTTCTTGAGATTAGTGACACGTTCGTCCCCACTGGAGTTTCCACAGATTATGTTTGACTTACCCTGTTCCCATACTCATTGTTGGGAGAGGCAAAGAGGTGGTTGACACCTGAGCCACCAAATTCCATAACTTCTTGGGACGATTTAGCAAAGAAGTTCCTCATCATATTCTTTCCTTCAGGAAAACTACCAAACTCAGGACTGAAATATTAAGCTTCAAGCAGAGGCCGGAGCAGAACTTGTATTTGGCTTGGGAGAGATTCAAGTCACTTCTGAGAGACTGCCCCCATCACTAGTAGTCCAATGAAGTGCTATCCCATACCTTTATGGAGATTCTAGACCCATACACAAAAAATTTTCTAGACTCTGAATTTGGTGGGCAAGCATTGGAGAATGCTTACGATGAGTTGTACACTTTGTTTAACAGGATTGCTCAGGGAAATCCAGAGTGGCGCAGCGAGTCATCGAGAGGGGCAGGAAAGAAAACAATATGGTTGATAGAGGTAGATGGTTTAATTGCCTTGGCGGCACAGCTAGCATCATTTCAACATTAGATGATGACTTAGTTCAACAAACTGAGTGTGAATCAATAACAGGGACAGGCGAATGCAGTTCAGCAGGCTCCTAGTTGGTGTGATATCTGCAGCAATAATGGGCACAATGCAGAATCTTGCGGGGCCAATCCTGAATCTATCAATTTTGTTGGGAATGTTCAGAGAAATAATCAGAATTTTTGGAACAATTAAAATAAGAATTGGCAGAGCCACCCGAATTTTTCTTGGGGTGGGAATCAAAGTCAAAGCTACCAGCAACCTCAGTAACAACAGTATCAGCAGCAGAACAGGCAAAATGGTGGCCAGTTGAGCAGCAACATTGAGGAGACATGGCAGAAGATTATGGCAATACAGACCCAACTAGCAGAGAATCAGGCGAGGATGGCATCAGATTTGAAAAATCAGCAGTTGGCCACCCGCAATCTAGAGAAGAAGATGGGTCAAATAGCAGCTTCTCACCACACCAAACCTCAAGAAGGATTACCCAGTGGCACAGACACAAACCCCTGATAGGTCAATGCCATATGTCTGAGGAGTGGCAGGAAATTGGCTGATACACTGCTGAAGGAAAATAAAAATGAGGTGCAGCCCGAGTTGGTTAGAAAGGGGCCACCGACTTAAAAGGGAGACAATCAGAGTATTGTGAAACAAAATGCATAGTCATCATTGCAGCCATCACAGAGACCACCACCACCATTCCCGCAAAGACTCAAAAAGAGTAAGGTGGAGGAATGCTTTAAAAAGTTCTTTGATATATTCAAAGAACTTCACATAAATTTTCCTTTGCTTGTTTTTTTGTAGGGAATGCCCAAGTATGCTAAGTACCTGAAAGATGTGGTGGCCAACAAAGTTATATTGGTGGATGTTCAGACAGTGGCACTGACTGAGGAGTGCAGCCACAGGGTAATGAGCAAGATACCTAAAAAGCTCAAAGACCCAGGGAGTTTTACCCTCCCCATACAAATTGGTAAAGCTNCTTTGTTTAACACCTTGGGGTTGGGTCAACCGAGACCAACACGATTGATGCTGCAGTTGGCAGACAAGTCGCGAGTGGCACTAGATGGAATAACCGAATACCTTCTCATCAAAGTGGGTAAGTTGATCATATCCACTAATATCATTATATTTGATTTTAAAGTTGATGACAAGGTACCCCTGATCTTGTGACGGCCATTCTTGGCCACTGGAGGAGCGATTATTAATGTAAGAGCAGGGACCTTCAAAATGAGGGTCGATGATGAAGAAGAACTCTTTTGGGTCTACAAAGAGGTTAACCCACCCACACACTACAGAGACCTTTTTAAGGTCAATGTGTTGTCATAGGCTGAGTGTGGGGTGGCAGATTCCATAGGTACATGGCCACAGGAGATGATCACTTTTCAACCCGAATCTGATGGAGGGCTTTAGTTAGAGAAGGAGTTGGAGCAAGAGAGGGACAAAGTGGAGGCTATTCCCTTGAAAAACAAAAAGAGAAGAAGATGGTTCTCAAAAGGGAACAGTGGTTTGAGGATGTCCTGAAAAGAATAGTCCATGTCCTGTCGCGACGTAAAATCAAGCGCTGCTTGGGAGGCAACCCAAGGGTACCACAGGTACAATTGTAATTTTCCTTTGTGTTGATTTTGTTTATGCTCATCTTTTTGTTGTTTTTGGTGGTGAATTAAGCACAGATGGAGGGGAAGTCTAAGTACCCTTGGAAGAGGAAGCTAAAAATCATGAAAGAGCAAAAGTGTGGGGTCGATAACCCACTTGTACAAAAATGAAGAAAAACATGTTGTTAGCTAGGCCTAGAGGCCTCAGGGAGTATTTCTTACCCTTGTATTACTTTTAATTGATGCTTTGGGGACATAATATGATTCATGTTTGGGGTGAGGGAAATTTCAAAATTTTGTTCTTAATGATTCCGGGTGAATTTAGTGCTTGATATGGTATTGGTTGATGAAAAAGTTTTGAGTTGAGCATGATTCACCCACCCGTTGATTTTTCTTTTCAGTTCTTTTCCAATGGGGGGCACTTTGAACTGAAGAATAAAATTTTTCTATGTCTGCACATAGTTTTTTAGTCATAGTTAGGGACTATTCCAATCTATGGATGGATGACGACCGTCTTGAGGGAAAATTAGTCAATAAGTTTTATTTTAGAAATCATAGTTTATTGATGGCTTGATGTTCTTGTTATGTGTTATGTATGATTGTGAGATGCAAGTGTTGTAAATTTTGAAGCATGTGAGCAGTTGTATAACTTTGTTTGAGACACCTAAGCTCTTGAATGTGACTCTATGTGCTTAAAACTTAATTTTGAATTCTTGTGATTAGCTGAGTGAAGAGTCTACTGAATTTGGCTTGAATTGAGCATGTGCTATGAGTGTAAAGTTTTTAAATATTTCATGCTATTGTGTAGTGTCTAGAACGTGCCTGGTGTGTATACAAAGTGAAATGAAGGATGCCGATTGTAGGATATGATTTAGGCATTTCTTTGAATGAGCCTAATTTTTATCCCTCGCTTTAACTACCTTGAATGTCTAATCCTAGTTGGCCCCTTTGAGCCTTTATCCTATTCTTTGCTAGCCACAAAATGAGCTTAATTCTTTCATTTCATTAGCCTTGAATTTGATCCAAAACTCCTATGCACTTAAGTGAAAAATCCAAAAGAGTAAAGGAGTGAGAATCGTGAAAAAGAAAGAAAAATAACGTTGTGGGAGTTGAGGATAAGATTAGAGGTGCACTGGCTTGAAAATTCTTGAGTATTGGTAAGGAGTAAGAGAACAAATGAATGAAAAATTTTCTTAAGTACTCCTTACTAATAAGCTAAGTGTGCTTAATGAAATGGGGAAACAAAAGAGAAAAATGGGAGTTGAAAAGTATAAAGGTGATGTAGGAGATGGATGTTCTTAAGGAGAGTGAGGTGTATTAAAAGAGCTTAGGTAATATAGTCACTATTATTAGCCATAATAGTACCTACCCGCCCTTAGCTTACATTACAACCTGATAAGTCCTACTTGATCTTACTTTCGAACATTCTTAAATTAGTGGAGTAAAACATTAAGGGAAAGCTTATGGGTCAATACATGTGGCATGTGAATTCTTTGTGAGAGTGAGCGTACTTCTTATCCATATACCCATGCATGTTATAATTTTAAAACATATGAGTGAAAATGAGTAATTCTGTTGTTGTGAGGGCACATGTTTAATGCAGGATAAAATTCATGTCGGATCTCTTGATCGATTGAATTACATGAGTTTGTTGAGATTGAGAGTCGATTCTTGAGGCTAGTAAGTCTTTACATAGTTATATGTGATTTTATGGAATTAAATCTTGCATGCTCTATTTTCAACTTGCTATCTAAAATAATCGTTGTAGCTTTAACTTTAAGTATCTTGCTTCAATTAGATATGTTCGAGTCTTCATGCGTATGAGATGTAAAAGAGTTATTCGAGGATGAACAAGGCTTTAAGTTTGGGGTAGTGATATTTGGAATAATTACGTGCCCAAGTGCTATTTTATAGCTTAATTTAGTCGGGTTTGTCTAATTATACACATACATTCTTATGTGTTTTTGTGTAAATTCGGGTATGCAGTAACCAACATGATTAGTCCTTTTTGTAG
>JACEIK010005100.1:89785-107514 GCA_018107945.1 Datura stramonium | reverse complement strand
GCTTCTCTTGGCCAATTCCTTGCTCGCTTCCGAGTCCATCTCCGATTCCTCCCAACATGCATCTTAGCTCCATAAAAAGTACGTTTTTCCTGCAAAACAACACTAATCATGTTGGTTAGTATACATTCACACTTTCCTACAATTTACATGAGAATGTACAAACATTGTTGGATAAACAAGGCAAAAATGATATATTTGAGTATCACTCGGGCATATAAATATGCCCCAGATCAATCAACGTGGGGGAAATCATTGTGCATCAATTCAAAAGGAAGGCCAAGCAGCGGGTAACGTCGTTGCCTTATCCCAGCCTCGTGAGTATGTTATGCCTGCGAGCCCCATGCCCTTTGTTCCAACCACTGGATAGAATAGTGAGGGATGATGGAGTGATTACACTAGCCACCAAAATTGATAAAGATGCCCCAGCTTCAAACCAGAGCAAAGTGATGGTGGACAGAATTAACTCGCCACCTTCTATGTTCTCTAGAACAACCCCACCCCCAAGCAGCCACAGTCACCTCCTCTCTGCCAAACAACCTGCTAAAGATAGCACAAATGGCCCAATCTCATGATAGCCAGTTTGTAAAATTGGCCAAAGCAATACCTTTCATGATCCAGCAAGCCATTAAGAAGGGCATGCAACCTGTAAAAGAAAAGTTGAGATACCTCTGTGCTAAAGTTGAGTTCTTAGAGAATGAAGTTATTACCTTGAGGGGTGACATGGCAAGGTATGGATTCTCTGTCCTCCAGCAATATTGACCTCTATAAACCTACACTCACGGCTACCCGGTCTTAGGGTCCCAGGAGGCCACCGAATTATTGGTGTGGTGGGTTTGACAGTCCTTTGGAAATTGTTTCGATGAAGAGATGTATCATAGTTGGCCACTACCCCGTTGGATGCTCACTGTGAGAAAAATAGATCCATTATGGAAACCCGGTGGGGTGGATAGTACTTCATATCATGAGTAGAGAACTCTGCCGGACAAATGGGTGGTTCCTGAACCAAGGAAACCACTGGAACTCCCACCTGATTCGTTGATGTCGTCCACAACTGAAACTGCTTCATGGAATTTTGATAAGGCCACATACCCATGGATCCCTCGCCCCAATTACTAAATCCTTCAGGGAGTCTCCTTCAACTTGTTGTTCTTCCCTTTTGTTATTGAGGGCAATATGTTATTTTAAGTTGGGGGGTGGGAAGAGTGTATCTTATTTTCAAGTTGTTAAGCTTTTTTCAGGCTCTAGAGTACTGAAATGAAATGTTGTTGTACTAATGAGCAGGTCTTTATTTTTTTACCAAAAGATCGTGACTGATGTGCTGTGAGTTTACAACATTTTCAACGCTGAAAACTAAGAAAATAGCATGGACTTAGATGTGTTTATATGGATATAAGGCACTTTTTCTTTGATTACAGGGCAAATAGGTGCTGGAGAAAGAATGTGTAAAAGATAGCCTGAAAGTGAAAAAAAATGGGCTAAAGTCACAGTCTTAATATGAATCGTACAATATTGGTACGAGCTGTAGCACTGAGTCATGGAAATATTCAAAGAATTGCACAAGAGTCAGACTCCTTACACGTTTAGATAGTACGAGTCATGACGGAGAGGTACGAGTAGTACCATCAAACTCGTGACAAACTTCGAAAAACTTGAGAATTCTCAGAGTCAAGCCATGGAAGTACAGTATGATCGTAGGAAGCATGTACGAGTCGTACCAAGGCCCAACACTTAGCCGAATTTCAGCAAAGCCACGGACTTACAAATAGCAGTACGACCCGTACAAACCTGTTACAGGTCATATGATCAATCCTGGCTCAAGTGGCAACAGTTATGGAAATTTACCCTGTTAGCTTAGGAAAAAGATTCTTATGTCTGTATAAATACTTTTTATGTTTTAATTTTTTAGAGGAGAGATCAGAAATTGTTAGAACAAGTTAGAGAAGGTAATAGGACGAGAGAGATCATTGAATTGAGTTGATTAACTTGTGATCAACCTTTTCTTGAATTCTTTCTTGATCATTGTGGATTGTTCTTGTGTTAATCCTGATTTAATCAATGAAGTTTTTCTAGCATCTATAATTGTAAGTATTGATATATGTGTTTAATTATGAATGCATATCACAACCTTGGAACTATGAGAGGCTAAAACCTCCATAGCTAGGGTTGTGGGAACCATGATGGATTAACAAGATAGAGATATACAAACACGATCAAAAACCAATGCAAAACACTTGTATTGTATTCTCTTCATGCTTAAATGTTTCTTAACGGTGTACAACTTTAGGACTTTTCCGAATTCTTTACTTGCTTGAGCCTAGAGAGATAGAGATTATAAAAAGAGAATTACAACAAAGCCTTAATCTTGATGATCATTGTATTAACTTGAGTCGTGGTTTCAGGATAGTTATATTTTGGACTTATAGTTTGAAACCGCTCATGAGACCTAACCCGGTGATTAAGTATAGTCATCCAATAGGGACGAACCAGTCATTTGGATGAACCGTAATTATCAGTCCTGCAAGTAAAGCATTGGTAATGGTCATGTAGGTATACCCGAAGCAGTTATGAACCCATGGATCATACAAGCCTTAGTTATTATTAACTCTTGATTTTACATCACAATTTTAATCATTGTTTTAAAAATTGTTTTCTTAAAACCCCCCAACTAGAGTAACTAACCAATAAGTTCACTTACAAGCGTTAGTCTAGACATTCCGTATTCTCTGAGGGTTCGACCCCAACCTCTCTGTTGGGTTATTTATTGACAACGTCCCCTTCATACTTTGTAAGGAGGTGTGGTTTGAGCGTTATCAAAAGTCGTTACCAGAAAATATGGCTAAGACTAGATTGATTGCTTGTATTTGACTTTTGGTAGTTATTTCCCTATTTATGTAATCCTTATTTTTCTTTTGTGATTCTCTCAGGATACATCAAGGAAACGATCCCTCGTTCAAACACCAAGATGGAATATGATAAGATGGCAATGCCCGTGAAGGAGATGATGACTATTGATACATTAGTAGCTGTGATGATGAATTATGAGGGAGATGGGATACTGGAATACACGAAGATGGTGAATGCTTTAAATGGAATGGGGTCATATAACTTCAGCCCAAAGAAGTTAGACATGGATCTAAAGAATCGTTCAACACCACCGATTGAGCCATCTATAGAGGTACCACCAGTCCTTGAGCTGAAAGCACTACCTCCCCATCTCAAGTATGCATGCCTCGGTGAAGACAGTACTTTACCAGTAATAATCACAATAGATCTGTTGGACGAGCAAGTGAGAGCTTTGGTCAACATACTAAAAAGGTACAAAAAGGCAATTGGCTGGATCATAGCTGATATTATCGGAATTCCTCCAGGAATATGTACTCACAAGATCCAACTCGAGCCAAATTGCAAATCAAGTATAGAACATCAGCGCCACCTGAACCCCCCAATGCAAAAAGTAGTAAATAAGGAGATCATCAAGTGGCTATATGTTGGTGTAATCTACCCCATCACAGATAGCAAGTGGGTGAGCCTAGTATAGTGTGTACCAAAGAAAGGTGGGATCACAGTGGTGCCCAACAAAAAGAACGAATGGATACCGATACAACCAATCATAGGGTGGCGTGTATGCATGGACTATAGGAAACTCAACCACTGGACCCAAAAGGACCACTTTCCAATTCCATTCTTGGATCAGATACATGACAGACTGGCAGGTAGAGGTTGGTACTATTTTCTTGAAGGTTATTCGGGATGTAATCAGATTACCATCGCTCCAGAAGACCAAGAAAAGACAACCTTCACTTGTTTGTATGGAACATTCGCTTTCAGAAGAATGCCATTTGGACTGTGCAATGCACCAGCCACATTCCAATGTTACATGATGTCTATATTCTCAGACATGGTGGAGGACACCATTGAAGTATTTAGGGGAGACTTCTCTGTTGTAGGTGACTCATTCGAATCTTGCCTCAACCACTTGGGCAAAGTATTGAAAAGATGTGAAGAAACTAATCTGGTCCTAAACTGGGAAAAATGTCATTTTATGGTCAAGGAGGGAATAGTGTTGGGTCATAAAATCTCGGGAAAAGGGATTGAGGTGGACAAGGCAAAAATTGAGGTTATAGCTGGTTTTCCACCCCCTATTTCCATAAAAGGGGTTAGAAGCTTTCTAAGGCATGCGGGATTCTACAGACGATTCATCATGGACTTTTAAGAAATTGCACAGCCATTGTGACAATTACTTGAGAAGGAGGTAAAGTTTGTGTTTGATGAGGCATGTCTAAGGTCTTTTGAGTGCTTAAAAGAGAAACTCACCATTTCTCCTATCATCATAGCTCCAGATTGGTCTCTTGCATTTGAGGTAATGTGCGATGCTAGCGGGATTACTCTTGATGCTATTTTGGACCAATGAAGAGCAAATATTTTTCATCCAATCTACTATGCTAGTAAAACACTCAATACAGCCCAAAAGAATTACATGGTCAAAGAATAGGAGCTATTGGCAGTGGCCTTTGCATTCGAAAAATTTTGAGCATACTTGATTGGAACCAAGGTGATCATTCATACAGACTATGCCTCTTTGAGGTACCTGATGTCAAAAAAAGATGTTAAACCCAGATTGATTTGGTGGGTGCTTTTGCTCCAAGAATTTGAGTTTGAGGTTAAAGATCGGAAAGGAATAGAAAATCAGGTAGCAGATCATCTATCCAGGCTCGAATTTGAAGCTAGGGCAAGGGAGGATGTTGATATTGATGATGCCTTCCCAGGTGAATAGGTACTAGTTGTATTGCAGGATTTGATTCCCTAGTTTGCCGACTATGCAAATTACTTGGTTGGCGATATGATACTAGCAGACCTGACTCCTCAATAGAAGAAAAAGTTCTTATTTGGTGCTTGAAGATATTACTGGGATGAGCCAATAATTATTTTGCATTTGTGCAGATGGGATCATTCGCAGGTGTGTGCTTCAAATAGAGATGCTGAGCATTCTGGAGGCCTACCATTCATCTCCAGTTAGGGGTCATAATAGTGGTATTAGAACTACACATAAGATCTTACAATGCAAATATTATTTGCCCTCTATTCACCAAGATGCATATGATTACGCCAAGTCCTGTGATTAATGCCAAAGGCAGAGCGGTATTACCCGTAAACATGAGTTGTCATTGACCCCCATCTTTGAAGTTGAGTTGTTTGATGTGTGGGGCATCGATTTCATGGGCTCATTTTTTAGCTCAAATGGAATGGAATACATCTTGGTGGTAGTGGATTATGTCTCCAAATGGGTTGAGGCTATTGCACTGCCAAACAATGAAGGCAAAAGTATTACAACATTCCTGCAGAAGCACTTATTCGCCAGGTTTGGCACTCCCAGAGCTATTATCAGTGATGGTGGATCTCACTTCTATGACCGCCTCTTTAGGACCCTGTTGGAAAAATATGGTGTCAAGCATAAGGTGGCCACACCTTACCATCCTCAGTAAAGTGGACAAGTGGAAGTTTCGAACAGGGAAATCAAGACTATCCTGGCCAAAACAGTGAATACTAGCTGGACAGATTGGTCTAGGAAGCTTGATGATGCGCTGTGGGCTTACCAAACATCTTATAAGACCCTCATTGGTTCATCTTCGTACCAACTGGTTTATGGAAAAGCATGTCATTTACCGGTTGCATTAGAGCATAAGGCGCTATGGACTCTGAAAAAGCTGAATATGAACTGTAATGAAGTAGCCAAGTTGTGGCTTAACCAGCTCAATGAGTTGGATGAGTTATAACTTAGATCTTATGAGAGTGCAGTCATTTATAAAGAAAGGATGAAGATTTACCATGATAAGAAGATTGCAAAAAGGGAGTTTATCCTAGGTGACTTGGTCCTACTGTTCAACTCAAGCCTTTGGTTGCACCCTAGGAAGTTGAAATCTAGATGGATGGGACCCTAGAGAGTGGTAAATGTGTCCCCATATAATGCAGTGGAACTTGAGAATAAAGAAGGAAAAAGGTTCAAAGTGAACGGGCAAAGAATAAAGTTTTATCTTGGAGATGTGGAGGAACTAAGAGAAATATAGATAGTATACCTTGATGATTCCTGAAGAGTTGCAAGAGTCACATCGTTCCGCACGTTAAATCAGGCGCTGCATGGGAGGCAACCCATGAATGGTGAAGTCTGAGTAGCCACAGGTATGTTCCCTTCCCTCTGTTCTTGTAGTTCATGCTTCGAGGACAAAGCACAATTTCAGAAAAGGTAGGGGGTGTACTTGTAATTTTTAGAATTTTTTTTGATTCGTTCGAGGACTTTTATTGCCGTGTTTCTTTTTCCTCGGGCATGCTATCTAATAGTACCGGCATGTTTAAGATTTTATTTTCTTATTTTGTGATTTTGTTTAATTATAAAATAGCTTAGGAGTACTCAGCCAATGAAAGTGCACTAGCTTTGGATTGAAAAAAAATTGATGCATTAGCTATGTACTTGTGACTACATGTATGATTTCTACGGATATTTTGATGTCATTTAGTGTATTAGCATGAGTAGTTTTGTTAAGCCATGTGTAAACCAAACAAGCAAAGTGAATATAAGTCATGTGCCATGAGTGAGTGAGGTTTGATACTTAGTTCAGTACTGTGTTGAAGATCTAGAACTTGTCTGGTTGGTATTTGCATAGGCTAAGGATGGTTGGTTAGGATATGATCATAGGCCATTTTTTTGTTAAGCTCACTTTTAACCTAAAAGACCCTACCAAAATCATATGATTCCCTTGATCCCAATTTTTAGCCTTTAATAGACTATTTTTCTTTGATTAACCGATGAACTGCAGCCATTTTTTTTATAATGAACCTGTTTTGGCTCTGCTCCTTTCTTGGACATTGTGAACCTCAACATAGGAAAAATTTCTAAGTTGAGGGTGGGTAGAGTAGAGGTGCATAAAAGATGGGAACAAGGAAAAGGGAGAGAAAAGAGAAAAGGTGAAAAAAATGAGGTGTGGTGTGACAAATGTAAAAAAAAAGAGATGAAAAAGTTGAAAACTTTGAAAAAGAGAACTCAAAAGAAAAATAATTCTTGAAAAGGTTGAAAAGACACCACACTCATACAAATGCATACAAAAGAGGTAAAAAGAGAGGAAAAAGAATGAGAATAAAAAGAGGGTGAAATAGGTGAACGATGAAGCCAATGTATGTAGATCCAAGGAAGGGTTAGTCACTAAAAAAAATCTTTCATATTTATCATTTCCAACCTGCATGACAAGCCACAGAAATTCCTATAGTGATCCTAATCTGACCATCTGACAGACCAAAGCAGAGAAAATAAGGGCAAGCCTATGGTATCTGATACACAATACTTGAAACTTCTTTGTGAGAGTAAGAGCCTCGCTTGTTCAGTCCCATGCAATATCAGACATTATATCTATGAGTGGGGACTTCATTTGTTGTGAGGGTACATGGGTTATGTTTACTTTTACCATTGGTCTGTGTGAAAAACATCGAGGATAACTTGATTTCCTGTTGGTAGCTAGATGATATGTCTTGATCCCTGCTTAGCATGTTTTTTGGTTGCATGTAGTACATTAGCTGATAATTGTTCATGGAAGAAGGGTCAAAAGTCGTTGAATGTATAGCGCAAATTTTGTTTGATATTGGCTGCAGTATCTTAGGTTTATTTTCTAGTTGAGCGTCGTGTTTAGTTTTTTTCTTTTCTTTTCCTGAGGACATGCAAAAGTCTTAAGTTGAGGGTGTTGATGTGCTATGAGTTTACAGCACTTTCAATGCTCAAAACTAAGAAAATAGCATGGACTTAGGTGTGTTTATATGGATATAAGGCACTTTTTCTTTGATTATGGGACAAATAGGTGTTGGAGCAAGAATGTGTAAAAGATAGCCTGAAAGTGCAGAAAATGGGCTAAAGTCACAGTCTCAGTATGAGCCGTAGGTTGATGGTATGAGTTGTACAGAAGATCATGAAATGTTTTAGATGGCTGAATTGTGAAGAATGCATCCTTTGACTCTCAGTATGAGTCGTACAACACTTGTATGAACCGTAGCACTGAATTGTGGAAATATTCAGAATATTTGCACAAGAGGAAGACTCTTGATACACTTACACATTACGAGTCATAGCGGAGAGGTAAGAGTAGTACCATCACACACATGACAAACTTCAGAAAAATTGAGAATTCTTAGAGTCAAGTCACGAAAGTACAGTACGACTCGTAGGAGGCATGTACTAGTCGTACCAAGGCCCAACACTTATCCGAATTTCAGCAAAGCCAAGGACTTACGGATAGCAAGTACGACCCATACAAACCTGTTACAGGTCGTATGATCGATTGTGGGTCGAGCGGCAGCAGTTATGGAAAGTTACCCTGTTAGCTTAGGAAAAGGATTCTTATGTCTGTATATATACTTTTTATGTTTTACTTTTTTAGAGGAGAGATCAGTAATCGTTAGAACAAGTTGGAGAAGGTAATAGGACAAGAGAGATCATCGAATTGAGTTGATTAACTTGTGATCAACCTTTTCTTGAATTCTTTCTTGATTGTTGTAGATTGTTCTTGAGTTAATTCTGATTTACACGAAGTTTTTCTCACATATACAATTGTAAGTATTGATTTATGTATTTAATTATGAATG
Organism: Datura stramonium; assembly: GCA_018107945.1. Lineage (NCBI taxonomy): Eukaryota > Viridiplantae > Streptophyta > Magnoliopsida > Solanales > Solanaceae > Datura > Datura stramonium. The sequence goes on along the minus strand of JACEIK010005100.1, from coordinate 98,892 downwards.
CATATCACAACCTTGCAACTATGAGAGGCTAAAACCTCCATAACTAGGGTTGTGGGAACCATGGTGGATTAACAAACTAGGGATACACAAACATGATCCAAAACCAACGCAAAACACTTGTATTGTATTATTTTCATGCTTAAACGTTTCTTAACGGTGTACAATGTTAGGACTTGCCCAAATTCTTTACTTTCTTGAGCCTAGAGAGGTAGAGATTAGGAAAAGAGAATTACAACAAAGCCTTGATCCTGATGATCATTGTATTAACTTGAGTTGTGGTTGCGGGATAGTTATATTTGGGACTTATTAATAACGGACAGTTTGAAACCGCTCATGAGACCTGACCTGGTGATTGAGCATAGTCATCCAATAGAGATGAACAGGTCGTTTGGATGAACCCTAGTTATCAGTCCTGCAAGAAAAGCATTGGTAATGGTCATGTGTGTATACCCGAAGCAGTTATGAATCTATGGGGAACACAAACCCTAGTTATTCTTAACTCTTGATTTGAAATCACAATTTTAATCATTTTTTTAAATATTATTTTCTTAAAACCCCCCAATTGGAGTAACTAACCAACAAGTTCACTTACAGGTGTTAGTCTAGATCTTCCGTATTCTTTGTGGGTTCGACCCCAACCTCTCTGTTGGGTTCTTTACTGACAACGTCCGTTTCATACTTCGTAAGGAGGTGTGGTTTGAGCGTTATCAATGACCCAATTTTGATTCTCGCCTTTGTGAATAGTAGATAATGAATAAAATCTAAGGGTTTTCTTTATATCACGGTTCTTTTCCAACGAGCAATTTCTTTTTTATTTCTTTTTATTGTTGAATCGGGTGACATTTTCCAATGATAGATTGTGAGGCGACTTTCTTAAGGGAAAATGGCATGTCTTTTGTGAAACTGCTTTTGATAGGTAGCACTAAAAAATTTTGTGTGGCATGAAAATGAATTTGGAAGAAATGGGCATTTGAAATAATAAATGAAGCACTCTCTTGTCATACATTGCATATTTCCTATTTGGCTTGTGAATTCGCGTGCTCTATTGTCTTGTATCAAAATATTGTGATGATAATGAAGAGCGTGAACACTTTGGGTGTGATGCCTTGTGTGGTAAGGTCATTTGAATGAGTCTCATGCATCTCTTCTTGTCTAGAACTTTCCCTAAGTGTGACTCAAGGAAAAATCCTAGATGTAGCTGCACTTAGAACATGATTTTAGATTTTATATTGTTAGTCACTTTACCCAAAATGACCTCCGGAAATATCTTCCTTTGCTAGTCAACGTTGAGCCTTTGGACTATTTATTCTTGGAAACCACATTACAACCACAATGTCCCTTTGTAATCCTCTTCTTTGCACCTATCCTCCCTAATTTTTAGTGATGAATGAATGAAAACAATGGGGGCTTGAAGCCCAATACATAGGGAGAGATAAGGAAATCAATGGAAAAGAGGATAAAATCCAAAGTTTGGGGGTTTGAAAGAAAGGGAGAAATGTGATGAGCTTAAATGTGAGGTAGCACCAAATTATTATCAAAATGAATGAAATGATGGGTTGAGAAACCTTGAATCATCAAAAGAGAAAAAGAATAGGGAAACGATGTTACCTCTTGCTTAGATGAGGCTTAATGTGAGAGCCAAAGGAGTTACAAGGAGGGCTCTTGAGAAATAAAAGATGAAGATGATGAAAAAGGAGAAATAAGGCGGAGTGATCTAAAGAGTTTGATGGGAGATTAAAAGTGTTCAAAAAAGGCACTAGAGAGGTTCTAGTCACTAGAGCTAAACATTTGTCATATCCTTACCCCTAGCCTTCATCATGACCCACAAGTCCTAATTAATTTTGAGAATAGTTGCTCTACATTAGTGGTGAGTTACACGAAGGACAAGCCTATGGGTCAAGTTGTGTACATGGAGAATTCTTTTGTGAGAGTGAGTGTGATCGTCTTATTCTACAATCCCTTGTGTGTGAATTGTTTAATGATAAAGAAAGGGGACTCTCTCTTGTAGTGAGTGGAATCACTCCCTTTGAGGACATGCTTGCATTGATGTAAACATGTTATTGAGGCATGAGCAGTGTGAGCTTCAAGGCAAGCTTTGAATGCAAAATGATTATGATTTGAGATACTATGTGTGTTTGATTGGTTAAGCCATACCCTTGTTTTGAAAAATGAAAGCAAATGTGAAGCATGCCTATTCATTGTGGTTACCTCTTGAAACTTTCTCACATTTTTGGGGGAGTCATTTCTCTTTTTCCTTGAGATGGTGAGCGTTTTTGGGTTGTCTTAGGCTCATTGGTATTTGATAACATAGATTCATATATGACATGTTGTCTATTTGCTCAAATGAAAAGAATTACATTACTTGAGGACAAGCAATGGTTCAAGTTTGGGGGTTTGATGAGTTGGTAATTTACTAACTCACTAGGCTTGTACACATGATTTTTTGCCTAGTTTCAAGTCAATTAGGTGGATTTTATGTCTTTTCTCCTTAATCTTTGCAGGCACTTAACTTGAATGGAGAAAAGCATGAAATTAAGGAAAAAACATGAAAATAGAGTTGAGGACCGACACTCCACCAGAGGACACAGGCAAAATAATGGTCAACCATAATTGTCTACTATGTTGAGGAAGGATGGAGATCGGTGGACCGCAGATCGACATCGGCAAACTGCCAGTGCCAACACTGAAATGATCAAGAACTTTTTGGTCATCAAGTGTGACCGACCGGTGGTCCATGGATCAACACCGGAAAACTATCGGTGCCAACGCCAAAGTACTCAAGATTTCACTGTCCTTCAGTTGTGACTAACCGGTGGCCTGCGGACAAGCACCGGTGAATCATCGGTGAATCACAAGTGATGCCCGTCAGCGAGGAGTTCAAAAAGGAACTGAACATTCCATTCTAGAGATTATTGATTATTCTATTGAATTAGCTTATATTGAAGTAGAGAGAAGTATAGAGAGAGAGACTCATCTTCTTCATTGAGAAGGTAGAAAACTCCATTGGAACTTAGACCTTTCTTGAATTTTTCTTACTCAGTGTGTGAATGGACACTGAATTGTTGTTGAATTCAATGTCTTACTTTACTTACATGAGTAGCTAAATTCTTTGTTAGGGGTGTGTGAATGATTGGGGTTGATTTGTATTGAATATTTTATATTTGATCTTAGATTTACTCAATTGGTATAAATTTTAGTATCTCCTCTAAGTTTTAATTTGAATACCCATAGTTGCAAATGTGGGTTGCATTTTATTACTTTAATTTTACTTGAAGGAATTTAAAGTATGGGTGAGGAAATACTAATGGGTAATTAGGTGGTAATTATGTGGGGGTTGGGCTAGACATAGCCAAAATCCATTATTACACACCCATTAAGAATCGAAGCTAGAAATAGTAGATTCATAGTGGTTGTTGTGAAAAAGAACCTTGGGGTTTGAGAAAAACCGAGGTATAAGGAATCTAATTGGTTGAGAAATGTAAGATGCCACCTAATCTGTAGCTAATTATACTATTGAGTAAAGCAAGGAGCTATTAGCAAACCTAATCCAATGATGCCCCTATCAATATCACACCTTTAGTAGTTCTCCTTTTGTCTTTTCTATACTTTGCCCCTGTTAGTAGTGTGCAAATCCATATTTTATTTTATAAATCATGATTCTCCTAATTTTTCCTTATTTTTCTTGCAATATTGATGTGAATTAGTTCAATTTAATAGATGACTATTGTGTGTCAACTGACATCTCTTGTGGGATTCGACCCCAACACCCATCAGGTTTATTTATTTTGACAATGACCGTGTACACTCTCTCATAAAGAAGAGTGTATTTTGGACGTTATCACAAACTTCGTCAGCTAGCCGAGAAGGCCTGCCTACCTAGGAATTATGGAATGAAGTGGGTAAAATATTATGGCAAAAGTGGTTCAAGAATTTTAAGTTAGAGAAGTACGATGATAAGGAGGTGCTGAAAGGATCATACCCCCACATCAGATAGACAATTCATAATTTGGGGCTCAAATTTGTGTGAGCAACCTGGAGAGTCCAACATCAATCTTGTCCAGATGTTCTATGCAAATTGGGACTTCAATAATCCTGATGAGGTGCTAGTGAGAAGGTAGATAGTTGATTTTTGTGACCGTGCTTTGTGTAGGTTTTTGCAAGCTCCTAATGTGTCTGTGGATCCTCTTTAAGGATATTGTGACTAGGACACCCTATATAGAGATTCATCATTTGCTTTGTAGGGCCACAAGAAGATATGCTTAAGCTATGACCCATAGAATAATGTCATTTGCTTACTTTAAATAGGATGCTAGAGTAACATTTTGAGTCTGAGACTAATGCCTGAATATCATCTCACTAATGTGACAAGGGATTGGGGCGTGTACTTCATATACTGATGACAGGTGATCCTATCAATATGGACTATCTGATGAAGTCCTTGATAAAGAAGGCCGGAAAAAAAATATAGGTGGTTATCCTTTGGGAATGTGCTCACCCAGTTCTTGCATAATGGGGGTGTAGATGAACAACCCCATGATCACAAGCTGCATGCAATTATCAAATATGCATATATGATTAGCGTGAAAGAGCCTTGCATGATGGATGGACCTTCTCTGACTTTGATTGAGATACATGTCCATGATGAGATCTATATGGCCCATATCGATGGGATAACGGATCTCCATCTTAGGATTAGAAGCAGACTTTCCACTCCAGAGAAGTATACTAACCTTATTGAGTAATATCTGCTTAATACTCATGCCCAATTTATGTACAGAATGGGGATAAAATTTTAGGAGCCACTAGATGATGATAAGAACACACCTGACCAATCACTACTTGAAGTGGAGGATGAAGAAGAAAAAGAATAGGAGCGATACAGTGAGGATGGTGACATTGCTTTTATTTCGACTAATGAGAGACCGATGAGGGCAATGATGATGAGTAGATAGGAGTTCTTTCTTTTCAATCTCTTGATTTATTTTTGATGCATTGGGTTCATTGCTTTTCTTTAAGTGTGTGTCACAAAAGTAACACGGGACCTAGAACTACGAGTGGCTCTAAGCTAACCCATGACACGTACATAGAACATTCTTGAGCATAACATAACAAGGCGGAAGTCTAAGATGTCATATAACATACAGAACCACAAGTCAACACTGCTGAATCATCTAAATATAACTGCCTAAAAAACTTCTATTCATAAGATAAGTTGATGGGACAACACCCCCAACTAGCTTTATTAAAGTTTGAAAATTGGAAGACATAAAAATAAAAGACATGCATCAAAACTGATCTCCTTGGACCATGAGGACTCACCAAGAGCTGGAATGGACTGGATCAAAAGAAAATCTAACAACAAGGCTGAGACTAATCTTCCAAACCTATATCATGAGACGATATAGCATAAAAGTATGCGGTCAGGATTTTGAATGCACTGAGTATGTAGGATAATAAAATATGAGAGTAAGGACAATATGTTAAAAGTCATAGTCATAAGATAGTCATAAACATGAGTTATTCATCATGAGCTGAAGTATAATGACCTAAGGTTTTGAAAGTAAATTCATACCATTTAACATGTTTGAAATCATAAGTAAACTCATAAGCTGATCAATGGGTCCAATATACTATAAAACATAACATCGTAAAACCTAAGTATGAATAACATGAAACATGAAACATGAGGAACAGTGGGAGACTCTCATAATCGACATAATCATGAATGAGCACATGATGCCCAATTATCTTGCTTAAGTTGGCAGAGCCATCCTAAGCCTTGCCAGTGCAAAGAATGATAAAGGCGTGATATCACGCATAAGCCCATTCAAGCGGGGGAACACTCTCTGGAGAGGCCCCTAACATAATCATACCTACGGTGGCACGTAGTTTTGAGACTTGGGTGCGCTAAATCCCGGCCTACTCGCTGCTAGATACTGCTTCCAAAACATATATAGTGCTCATATCATCATCATGAAACATAGATTTACATGGGCTAGTTTAAATCATGAAATTCATAATATCTTAACATATGTGAACTAGCCCTGAAAACAATGCCGAAGATCGGCCATGATACATAAGATTGAGATTCATAAAATCCATTAATAATTGGATAAATCATCATAACTTGAAAACATAGGTTCATAAGAGATTCTTGTAGAAAACATATAATCATAATTATAAAACATAGATTGAATCATAAGAGAGTTGAATTCATAGAAGAACATGAGCGATTTCATCAAAATTTGGTCTAACCCTAGAATTTCCACAAAACATGATCGGAGACTTGAATTCATGAAATTGAGTTGAAATTGGGTATGAGGGTGGAGGAAATCCCCCAGTCACAAGCCTACATCCCTAGTCTTGATGGAATTCTTTCTTGATTTGAAGACCCAAGAGAAATTGAGAAGCGAAAGATGATGAACCCTAGCTCTTCCTTAGAGAGAATTTCTGACTTACGGTGTTTGAAGAGAATGAGGCCTTAGGCTAAGTATAACCCCTTAATCAGCCCTTTAGGAAGCTTAAAACGACGTCAGTTAAAATTGCATAGGGTTTTACCAAAATATGCCTGGATGGCTGAATTAAAATCTTAGCTGGCAGAACCCACGACCGACACAACGGACCATTGGTTCACACATTGGTCCCTGCTTTTCCTTTGAATCATCCTATGAACCTGTTCCCACTACTAAAACAAATTCCCGATACAATATAATGATGGTTCATACAATTCACTCATCAGTTCTTGAGTAAATTTTAACAAATTTATGAAGTTCATCACCATGGAACAACCAAAGAGTCATTGGTTCAAAGGACGACATGTCTTGTGGTTCGTTCAATGGTCTGGTGCCATTTTTCCTGCTGGTTTCTGCTGTAAGTCTCATATCTGATCTTGAGGACTTTCGGGGTATTACAATCCCCCCTTGGGAACATTCGTACTTGAATAAAGGCTAACTAAGCTGAAAGGATAGGGAAAGAGCTGCAATCCTAGAACTGAAAGGCTATAAACTGAAAACTGATAGAGTGACTGACTCCAGACTAAAGTACATGACTGAACTAAATTCATGAAACATGCATGCATACTAGAACATGAAAGGAACTGAGAGACAATAACTTGACATGTAACTGAATAGATTACTAAGGAGGAAACTAGTACCACCTATTGGAACTAAGCTGCAAGGAAAAAATGCAGGTATCTAGTCATCATGTCTACTTCGGCTTCCCATGTAACTCCCTCAACTAGCTGATTTCTCCACAAAACCTTCACTGAGGATACCTCTTTGTTCCTCAACTTGTGAACTTTATGATCAAGGATCTCAACTTAAACCTCCTCATAGGTAAGGCTATACTTCACACCAATGATCTCTACCGGAACAACTAGAGTTGGATCACCAGTGCACTTTTTTAGTAAGGACACATGGAAAACTAGAGGCATCAAAGCTAACTCTGACGGAAACTCCAACTCATAAGACACTTTGCCAACTCGCTTCAAAATCCTACAATGCAACATATTGGGGACTAAGCTTCCCCTTCTTGCCAAACCTCATAACTCTCTTCATGAGGAACACCTTCAGAAACACCCAATCATCGACTTCAAACTCAAGCTCTCTCCTCCTAACATCCACATATGATTTCTGATGACTATGAGTTGTCTTCAACCTCTCTAGAATAAGCTGAACTTTCTCCATAGCCTCATGAACTGAATTGGGTCCTATCAACGTAGAGTCACCTACCTCAAACCATCCAACAGGTGATCTACATCTCTGCCCATAAAGAGCCTCAAATGGAGCCATTTGAATGCTGGAGTGGTAAATATTATTGAGGAAAACTCAATGAGAGGCAAGTGATCATCCAAACTACCTTTGAAATCGATCACACAAACTCTCAACTTATCTTCAAGATCTGAATGGTCCACTCGACCTAACCATCCTTCTGTGGGTGAAAAGTTGTGTTAAGTTTGACTTGAGTACCAAGGCCTTTCTGAAACAACTTCCACAATTGAGAAGTGAACTGAGAACCCCTATCAGAAATAATGGACAATGGAACCCAGTGAAACCTGACTAACTCTTGAATGTAAAGTCTAGCATAATCCTCGGCTGAATCCGTAGTCTTAACTAGTAGGAAATGTGCTGACTTGGTCATCCGATCCATAATCACCCATATAGAATCATACTATCGGTATGTACGAGAAAAACTAGTAATGAAGTCCATATTGATCTCTTCCCACTTCCAAGTAGGAATACTGATATCCTATAATACACCTCCCAGTCTTTGATGCTCAACCTTAATCTGTTGACAATTCGGACAATTCCACCAGTAGACTTCTCCTATGTCACTATAAATCTTGGTGGCACCTAGATGGATGGAATACCGAGAGCTATGAGTGTCTCCTAATATTCGCTCTCTCAATTCATCCACATTCAAAACATATAATCAACCTTGATATTGGAGTACACCATCTCCCCTTTGGGAGAAAACCTCCACTTTCTAATTTACAGCTTCCTTCAACTTCATTAAGATAGGATCCTCATCTTGCCTTGCTTTAACTTCTGACACCAAAGAAGAATCTACACCATTCTGCAGGGTAACTCCATCATCCACTGAATCGGTAAGGCAAACCCCCAAGCGAGCAAGACTATGGACATCTTTCACCAATTTTTTCCTCCCATCCTCCACATGGGAAATGCTCTTCATGGCCTACTAAGCACATCAACCACTACATTGGCCTTGCCCGGGTGGTAAAGGACACTCAAATCATAGTCATTGAGAAGCTCAAGCTATCTCCTTTTCCACAAATTTAAGTCCTTCTGAGTAAATACATACTAAAGGCTCTTGTGATTTGTTAAAACGTCCACATGCACCCAATACAAATATGCCTCCAAATCTTCAAAGCAAACACCACCGCTGCTAACTCAAGTCATATCTCGGGTGATTCTTCTCATGAGTCTTAAGTTGTCTCGAGGCATAGGTAATGACCTTCTCATGTTGCATCAACACACACCCGAGGCCAATCCTAGAAGCATCATAATATATCACAAAGCCATCTGTGCCTTCTGGTAGGGTCAAAACTAGAGCTAAATGAGTCAAGTCTTTAGCTCCTGAAAACTCTT